>VWYH01006637.1:215291-249987 GCA_013399365.1 Pampusana beccarii | reverse complement strand
CTTTGTCTGCGCCGGGGCGGGGCGGGGGGGCGTGCGCGGCCCCGCCGGCGGGGCTGGTGCGGCCGTGCTGCTGGGGGGCTGCCCGGGGCTGCTGGGGGGTGCCCTGCGCTCCCGGGCTGCCCGCGGACTGGGCAGCAGCCGGCAGGGTCCGGGGTGCTGGGGCCGGGGGCTGTGCCCCCTTCCTGCAGCGTGATAGCTGCCGCTGAAACCTCAAAGCGCTGGGCTGCATCAGTCACCTCCTGAAAAACCACCCCCCAAAAGTGCAACCCTCCTCAGTCTATGTGTTCAAAGCCGTAGAAAATGCAAGCAGCGATTTATCAGCTGGATAGCATGCTGGAGGCCATCGTTGCCCCTTGCTGCTGGCAGCATGTGTGGTTATGGCTGCAGACAGGGACAGCCAGGCATGAGCAACAATCTGGGCACGAAAGACACAAATTCACCCCTGAGCACGAAACCGGCAGGGTCCAAGCCTGCACAGCTGACCATGGGCACCGTGCTTTTGTGCTATCTGCATCCAAACGGATGGGCAAGCTTTTAAAGTTGGGCCCTCCTGTGACAGGACAGGATTTGGGTGCCTGCCCAGGACGGCACCCTTGTTTCGGGCTCTGTGGCGGTGCTGCATTAGCACCATGCCCGTTCTCCAGTGGCTGGCCAAGATGGGGCCATGCAGCCCTTCCCCAGCCTGGGGGCTGCTTGCCAGCCCGGGGCCGTGGGGAGCTGCACCCTGAATGCTCAGTGCTTTCCCTGGGTGCGTTGCAGCCCTCCACCTCCCTTGGCTGAAAGAGCCGGGCCCGCCGGCTTTGTGCGGGTAACTTGATGCTGATGACAGTTGGCAGCTGCAGTTCCCCCAGCAGACTGAGGCAAATAAAAGCATTAGGGCTCGTCCTGGAGGAGAGCGACAGGTGTTCGCTCACACTCCTTTGTTTCCCTCCTTTTATTCTCCTTGCTAATGCATGTCATATTTTTACCGCCCGAGGAAACGGGAGACGCGTCTCCTGCTTGAATCAGCATCGCCAGCGTGGAGCCGCACGCTTGCCTCCCTGTATATGTCCAGCACAGCTCCCTTCCCGCTCTGTTGTATCCCTGCTTGTTTCACCATTAAGAACCCTAGGGAAGACCGTCTGATTTTGGTGGTGCTGAGGTCTTCCTTGCTGAGACATCCCACGTGAGCTGGTGTGCCCACAGCTGTGCAGAGCCCCGGGACCCCCAGCTCTACTGCTTTGCATTGATTCCTGTCTGTAAGTTGGTGTCTGACCATCCCACATGGTCCAGCAGGTAATGGCACGTGCGCTGAGAAGGGCTGGAGTAGCTCTTAGTCCCACTATTACTTAATGCAGCTTTTCATCCTCAAAGCACCGTGGCCACAATATGCTAATCCGTGTCTGATAAAAGAGCAACCTGGGATAGAGATGTTCTGCGTGGTCTTCCCGCAGCCGTTGCAGGGGAGCATATCAGAGGTAAAGCTGGCACACAGGACATCATGGAGACCGAAGCTCAGACTACCCTGCTTTTTGTACTGCAATGGGCAGGAGATTTTATTTTCACAAAGGCACTTCCGTTATATTTCTTCCTTGTATTTTAAAGCAATGATGCTTGGATTTTGGCAAAGAGTTTGCTCTGTAGGTGGCACATTTTGTTGCACCAGGTGGTACAAGAGTGGGATGTACCTGGGGCTGGATGACTAAATCTGTCCTTCTGCTTCTGATGCACCCAGCACCTTGTAATGCAATGTGGAAACTGGCTCATTAATCTAGGAAAATGTGAAGTGAAGGAGCTCCTGAATTCCCTCAGCCGTGGTTCAGATGCATCAGGACTCAAGTGATGAGATGCTGACGGCTGCTGAACAGCAGTGATGTCTCGCAAGCTTCGCGTCTGCATGATTTGGAGCAGTGAGGAGCTGCAGGCATGGGGTGAGGACTTCAGGACACACAAGAAGAGGAGGCACCAGCAGTGGACTAGCCAAGCTTGGCCCAGAATGGTGAGAGAGAGTCAGCCATGGCTTGAATGTCCAGTTTCTGTTCTGACTTGGTGGGCGCTGATGGCACGGTGTTAATATTTTATACATTGCTAGCTCTTGCTTTGCAGCATATTTTTTTGCATTTTCTTTGAAAAGCTACAGGTCAAATGAGTTGACAAATGCTGGAGCTGTTTGTGCTGAACGTTAAAAACGTATGTGCCATAAATATCGGGGCATTACTAGAGCTGCTGTTCTGGAGGAAGAAGCCACTGCAGGCTATCTGCTCTAGCCTGCAGGGATAATGTGACATTTTTGTGCCACTTTAAACAAGCTCCGTCACATCAGGTGAAACGATTCATGATAACCTCATGCATTTTAATGGAAATGTCAACTGCAATCTAGTAAAAGAAAATGTTCCTTACATACCTTGTTTCAGACCTCAGTGCTTGCCCATGCATGGTGGTTCCTGAAGGAGATTTTGGTAAACCCATCATCTTAGCCGTGTTGTTCTTTCCAGGTGTCGGCTGGCGGGGAGGTGGGTTGGCGTTTAACCTTTGACAGAGCAGGGAGCTCTGTCCTGCCAGAGGCCGGTGCTCCCACACGTGATATGAACTACAGGTTAGCTGAGGAGCAGCATGGTTTCAGCAGAGATAATGGTATCAGTGTCTTCCTGCATGTCTTTTCCTGCAAGTCCATGAGTAGAGCAGTATGATGCAGCATATAATAACAGACTTTAATTATTTTTAGATCGTGCATGATCACTAATGCAGCTGTGGTGACAGTGGCAAAGACATCTGTGGGAGACAATCCTGCAGCCTCAGCTACTTGCCATGTGTTTTGGTGGCTCAGGTAAGTGACAAATCCTCATGAGATGGGGGAGTCTGCCATATAATGCCTTGCACACTTCTGTTTGAGATATCAGGTGCATTTGAAAAGCCTCCAGCTCTCAGAGACATAATGCAACTCTGAAAAGTTTTAAGGACTCTATAGGCAAGTGTGCTGCCGTCCATGTCTTGGGGCTTGAGTCAATAGGTCACACAGGCTCTCCGTGGATAATAGAATCAGAGCACGGGATAAAGACATGATGAGCATGGACAAGGTCCATTGGAAATGCTTGAGCAGTTTCTTTCATAAATGGTACAACATCTGTTGTCGTTGGAGACACAAGTTCTTGTCAAAGAGACGCGTCATCCTTATAAATATTAATGGTGCATATAAATGGTGGTGGGTGTGAACTGTGGCGGATGTTCAGTTAACGGGTGAATTGCTCCTTACGCATCAGTTTGCTGTCATCATGCTTATTTCTACACTAACAAATACAAACTGTTTAGATGGCAGAGCAAGCAAAGACCTATTTTCCCCCTCCTTCCCTCCCTGGGGTCCCTTCACAAATGTGGTGTGTACTGTAATTAGTCTCCTGCCTTGTCTCTGATGAAAATTAGTCCCGCTCACAGAACCAAGGTAGAGGGGAACGTGCCTGGAGCTGGAAGAGCCGAGGGCTGTACTGATAAATGAAGCAAATGAGGAAGGCTGCTTAGAGAAGTTTGCAGCATTCCCCATCAGTTTGATCCTAGTAGCCTTTAGTGCTATTGATATCGCTGCTGTCAAAAGCGAAAGTTTAAGAGGAAAATCAGGTTGAATATCACCTCTGAGGTGCTTTTGGACATGAATCTGCTGGTTACTGCAAATTGTGTTTTCTGCCTGAAGCACTGAGTTTCTGTTGCCCCTTTCAGAAACCATAAGGATTTCCTATCCTGTTTTATTTATCAGCAGGCTTGGCAGCTGCACTCATGTTCATCGGCTGGGGCACAGAAGAGCAGTTTCTGCCAGCCACAACGCTAATGAGCAGCATTCAAAAGGGTCTTATGTCCATTCACAGAAGAGCCCCAAGACTGCGTTTGCCGCTTGCAAAGGCTCGAGTTCTGCTTTGAGCGAGAGGATGGGCCCCGCTTTCTGCTGTTTCAGAGGTACTTGAGGTGATATTCTAGTGCAACACACAGCGGGGGCTGTGCTGAGCGAGTAGCGAGGACAGCAGAGCCTCTCCCCATGGGTGGGGATGGATGGGTGATGAGCACTGTGGGGCTCCCCCCAGCAAAACCCTGTGTGATGCTTTTATTACCTTGTCATTCTTTCCTCTCAGCCTGTTTGGGCTCCAGTAGGGATATGTCTACACTCACACACAGTTGCAAACTGCTCATCTTGTACCATTTAGTCTGTTGCCCCCCTCACTGTCAGTGACTATGGCAGGGTCCTGTGTCTTGTAAGGTTAGAGACACTGTCGCTTTGTCACGTTGTGTTTGTGGAAGTTATTTCAGGGAGGGGAGAATAACTATCTGAAGCAAGGACAGAGGTTTTTTTTCAGTGGGATTATAGAAAAGATAATCTGCCTGTAGTGCTTCAGGGAGCAGTTTTGTGGTGTTTCCAGGGAAGCCTCTTGTATTTGATTTCTCTAATGTTTTTGGTATTTGAAAATTATCCTAGTTACAGGGCTTACTTCATCATAGGCTTTATCCTGTCTTTGTAACAGTGATGCATATGTCTCTGGTCCTCCTCTGCAAGATAGTTTTACTGGTTCCTAAATGACTTACAGGCATTCTCGTTAAAGTACATTTTCTTCAGAGAGGTTGCTGAATCCCTTGAACACAATCCTGACTAAGGCTGAAAGCTTTTTTAAGCGTGTGCCCTTCAGAATGTATTTCTTCTGACATGCAGTGCGTGGCCGGGGTAACTCCCCGTCTGTACCTCTGGCAATGACACTCCAAGTTTGTTGACAGGACACAGGTTTTATTTTTATCAGATTAACATGTACATAATCAGGCTCTGCACTTTGCTCTTGTGTGTTTTGTGAAATGCTCTAGAAAATGCCTGCTTTCATAGCCTCTCATGGGTTTGCATTCACATTGCAAGTTATGTATCTGTAGGTGGGGGAAAAACCCTGTGCTCTCGGGTGGTGTTTGTGAAATCCTTTTTAGCAACAACATATTTTGTGGTCAATTTTGGTAAGCACTTGTCTTTTATAAATCGAAATAAGAAATATTTTACAGGCAAAGACCAATCCCTGTTACTTCAGAGCGCTGGTCCCCATTTTGGTAGCTCACGTTGTGTATAAACCCTGAGTTTGACCCTGTTGCAAGAGATTCCTCAGACTGCACAGATGTGTTTTCTGGAGGTATCTATGGACAAACTGGGACATGACCGCAGTAAAGGATATTTGTAGATCTTGTCTTATCTGTGCCATGCTCCTACTCTTGGTCATTTGTCAAAGGAGATGATACTTTATAGCCCAGACTCCTTATAATAGAAGAAAAAAGGACCCTTCTGAGTTCTTGCTCTATTGTGTCCTACAGAGGAGGATGTCTTGTAACTAAGTTTAGAGCGGATTTCAGCCTTGCTGTCCTACCCAGCTCATTGGCATACTGCTCAGCTGATTTATGTTGGTGGTTGAGTCCCTTAATCTGCTGCAGAAGCTTCTTACGTCCATTTTGGTGAGGAGCCATCATTTAAAGCGGTGCTGGAAGGCACCGATGTAAGGCAGCGTGAAGGGAGACCAGCAAGCATATTTGAAAGAGGTGACGAATGCTGTCATTCCTTCCTCTGCGTTATGTGTCTGCCCTTGTCTCTGGAGAAGCCGAGCCAACTTTAAGAGGAGCATAATGGTTTTGAATACTTGGTCTGAGAAATAGCTCTGAAACTTCAGCTCAGAGAAACGTAACCTCTGTGAGATGTTTCTTCACAGATTTTTGCTCCAGGCAATGCACAGCTGAACCCACTCAGCTACAGAGCAAGGGGATGCTGCTGGCTGGAAACCCACTGTCCCCAGTTCAACTGAGAGACCAACAGGGAGCTGGCAAGTCAGTCTCAGTAAATGTTTGGGCTGCTTGTGGGTGTCAGAAACAGGGTGGAAACAAAAACCTTAAAAAACATTGACGGGGCCAGTGAGCATTACCTGCCTGTCTCTCCCGTTCCCAAAGGCTCAATGGGTTCCCAAGGATCCTGAGCATGATGTAGGATTGCACATGCAGAGGAGAACTTAATTCCTCTGCTTGGACAGTCATTTTTCTTCTTTTTTTTCTGATGGGACATAGGAACTTGCAGGAGAATGCAAAACATCTTCCTGCTGTTCTCTGTGCTGATTCTGATCATGTGGAGCTGCTCAATACTTCCACTCACCTCTCAGCAGCCGTGGGGTGGTGATGGAAGGGACCTTTGGAGGGTTGAAGTGAAGGTGCTGTGCCTCTAAAATCAGTGGAAAATGATTGCTGTTCCCATGATTACGGTTGTGTCAACAGAGCATTGCAGGCAGCTCATGTGACTAGAAACTAATCACATAAGCAAAATGGCTCAGGAAAGAACGATGGAATCACAGGAAATCAGGAACATGCAGGCTTATATTTATGCTACACAGGGTGACTTAAAAGAGGAAAAATAATATCGTATGAACTAGCATTACATTATTTTTTTCTAGAGAGTTAAAAATGCTCCATTCTATTTTGGGGATTGGTTTGTTTTCTTAGGCTCTGGAGAAATTGCAGCGCTGTCTTCTGCAGCCTGCCGTGTTTTATGGAGCATGTTAGGAAGGGGTTCATTTACTTGACGAATTCAGGACCCAGTTTAATTGAACTCTGAAATTCTAGATTGGGGGGAAGCCATTTTATTGGCTTCTGGGTATTACTTGAAGTTCTCTAAACTCCTGTAAAAATTCTTAGTACAGTCACAGCTTCTGTGTCCTTGCAATTAATTGACAAAGCAAAAGCCAGGTTTGTACACGGGCACAAACAGGGGCTTGTGAACAAAGTGGCAGGACTAGATCCACAAGAGGTTAGTGCATGTTGCTGTGTCAAATAAAAATCCCAATGATATACAGCCTAAAACTGTAATTAGAGGGCAGCTCTGAAAATCGACGTACAAACTGAAAATGCAGGCAGCTTTGGGACGCTGTTGATCTTCTTGGTTTCGTTGCTCCCACCCTTTTCAGAGGTAGGGTATATGGTCTGCCAGGGATGCACGGGAGCAGGGGTGGCTTGTCCCCAGAGCTGCTGAGCTGTCTGGATCACAGCAAGCTCATTTGACAACTGTACCCTCTAAACCATCTACAGATAAAAGTAGGGCAATGAAAGGTGGGAGACCAGGCAATTGACGAGATACTTGTCCCTGATCAAGTGTTTGGTGAGTAACAAGGAATTCAAAGAGCAAGATGCTGGGGAGCAAGAGTTCTGGGGTTGCAGCTGGTGACTTCTTATGCACATTCAAGTCACAAGAGTCATGTGCTGGAGAAGGTGCAGAAGGTGGCCCTTGCTCCAGGTAGTGTATAAAATGCCCTTGACTTATAGAGGTATATAGCACAGACTTTGTCAGGGATGTGGTTTCAGGGCATAGCAGGGGAATCACTAAACCTTGACTTTAGAGACACCTCCAGCTCCTGCTCTGCTGACCATCTACTCTGAGACCTCCCTTAGCTTTGATCTTTTGAGGTTTTTTGGCACAGCTTTGCTAGACTTCAGGATCTGAGAAGAAATCAACTTGTCAGTCCCGCACCTCCATGCTATGAGCCTGGGATCAAACCATTCACCTGCGAGATGTAAGCTCCAGCAGTTGGCCAACACCAAACCCACAGTTGCCTGGTCTTGAGCAGAGGTCGCTTCCCATCTCCAACACCTGTAATTAGAGACAAGCCCAGAAGGAGAAACAAGGCTGATTCCTTGAAGAGCTCATCTGGAGAATCAGGAAGGACAGAGCAGATGGCTTTGGTGAAGGCTCTGAGGCAGGCTTCGGCTGGGTGGAGTCAACCCTCAGGCTTGACCCTAGATGTCAATGTAAACACATTCTCTGGGGACTTTCATTATGGAAAGCATGGGCAGAACTACAAGTCCCTGCCTGTCAGTGCTTGAAATTCAAACAGCCCAGCTGGGGCAGGTGGGGCTGAGCTACCTCCTGCAGCTGCCTGGGAAAAGCCTTGGCCTCACCTCCACAAGGACGGAGAACTCGGTCAGCCCTGGGCACGGCAGGGACCTGCGACACAGTGGTTGGAGTGTGAGGCTGCTGCACAGCGAGGGCACCAGCAGCCACAAGATGAGGGCCCTGCTGTTTGAGGGGGGCAGGTGCTTGCCGTGCCACCTGCCAGCCCGGCCCCTGGTGAAGAGCAATGAGCCCAGGAGGGCAGGGGGTGACATGTACTAGTGGCAGGTGACTGTTCAAGGTGTCTCCATCTGGTGCTGCGGCTGCTGCCTCTGTTCTGGGCATAGCATGTGTTTTGGCATCCTGAACTCCTTCTTTTTCATTTTTATTCCTCCCGTCTCTCCTGGACAATTCGACACCCTCTGGAGCTGGGTCAAGTGGATGTGTGGAGGTTCTAGTCATGCTCTTACTCTACTTTTCCTCAATCAGCTTGTTCCTTAGGTATTCTGCCAAAAGCATGTAATGTTTTTCAGTAGAACTCTTCTTGCAATAAATGTAACCAGAAGGGCTGCCAGAAGAAGCTGTCACAAGTTCCTGTTGGCCGTCAGGTGGGTTGTGTTTAGCAGGTACTGCGAGTGCCAGAGCGTGTGGTTTCTTTCAGAGTCTCCCCACAGCAGTGCTGACACAGCCATCTCCAAAAACCCTTCCTGTTTTCTAGGATTTTCTCTTCTAGGGAAAGTTTCTTTATTGTTTTGTTTTTTACGTATTCATTTATTTCCTATGGGTTTATGTAGAAGAAAAGTGTTGGGAAGAGTTGAGCTCCAAGAAGGAGTTTAAGCATCTACCATCTAAACACAGTGTCTGAGAGCCTCTTGAAAGGGAGATCTAAGAACTCCATGTGCTCAGCAAGAAGCTGTGTGGAAATTGGCAGTCGGAGACTTTGTACTGATTGTATCTGAAACCCTCCCGCACCTGGAAATGGTGTAAGGCTTCGGAGAAGTGTCCATCCATTCATAATCCAGACCCGTCTCGTAAGGGTGGGCACCTACAGTGCACTGCGTCCCTCAGGATGGGAACTGCCTTTGCTTCATAGTCACTTGGTGAATGTGGTCCTGTATTAAGCAGGAGACTTGCTTTCAATTTGCCTTTCGGGCTAGGGAAACCCACCTCTCGGGACTCTGAAAGCAACGAGGTAAGGGGAATGTGGGCGTTGGGCTGAGAGAGGGGAACTGTGGGCTCAGGTCCCGACTCCAAGTCCTGCTTTTATTCATTTTGTGCTGTGTTTCCCAAGAAAAAACTTTATGATGTTTGTGTTCAGGCCAGAGTGGGGAGGGCACTTGGCTGGCTTACTCCAGTGACGTCTGTCTCTTTGTTGTATCAATAAAGTTATTTGCACAGAATTCATTAGAAGGAGGAAATGATCTTGAAACCTTCTGGTCTAAATTAGAGTTTCTTGCTCCTTTTCCAAACTGGCCCCTTACCTGTGGTTCCCCAAGGCGAGGAGGACCCCATCATGGTGTGCAGGAGGTGCCTGGGGAGGGCAGGAGAAGCACAGCTTGCTACTTGGAGCAGATTGCCATCCCAGTGCAGCACAGGCTGATGTCCTACGCCCATACGCTTTGCATTTGAACAGCTCATTGCTATATGATGGAGTAATGCTCAACGATCATGTTGCTCTCTACTAAAAATTATTAAAAGTTCTTGTTTCATCCTAGACTGCCCAGTATTTCACTGCAACCCATCTTCCATGGTCCTGCTGGATACAAATCGCCTGTTTAAGGCTACCCAGCATCAGGCTGCTTCTGAACTCTAGTGACGCTGACTGCTGGACTATGGACGGGACTCTGGATTTGTGCCAACAGCAAGTACAATAACGTCCAGTTCTGGGACCCCAGGGTGAGAAGGGTTGTGAGAACATTGTGGAGGTCTGGTAGGGAACTACCAACATGGTCAGGACCTGGGGGAGGTCCTAGCTTGTTTAGTCTGGTCAAGAGGAGACTGAGGGGAATCTAACACATCCCACAGCTACTGGAAGAGCAGCTGTAGAGCTGGTGGAGTCAGACTCTTCTAATAGTGGCAGATAGTAAACCAAGGAGCAGTGGCCACACGTTGCAGCTCGGAAGGTTGAGATCAGATATTGGGAAACCCTCTCTCCCACAGGGGTGGTGCAGCCCTGGGACAGGTTGCCCAGAGAGGTCAGGGGATCTCCCTCCTGGGTGGTTTTTGAGGTTTTTGAGACAAAACTGCGGTCAACCTGATATGATGTTGGCGATGGCCGTGCTTCAAGGAGGCTTGAACTACAGACCTCCAAAAGTCCCTTCCAACTAGCATGTTGGTGACTCTCTTCATGCTGATAAGACTGTCAACATGATGTCAGAGTTCTCAAGGAGAACTTCTGGATCTAAATAATCTGGTGGTTTTTGTAACCCAGGTCTGGATGGAAGCTATCTGCTCCAGCTCACTAGGATAGTATGATCTCAATATGAGGAGAATCATTTTGGGGAGTGGGATAAGTGTGGAAACAAGTCACTGTTGCCCCCTACCCAGGAGGTGGATGTGAGGGGAGGGAGCTGTTCTGGCAGCCCAAGGTAGCTGGAGTTTTGTTTGAGCCCACTCCTAGTTTTGCAATAGAAGCAAGGTGAAGTTTGCTGTGGCAGCAGAAAGCCTCTTGTTGTGTGTGTGCGACTCTGCACAGGAGACCCTGGAGCAGTAACAAGCTGCCTCTTTAGCAGTTGTGCAGTACCAGTAACCAGCGGAAGAGAGGAGGGGTGACATGGAGCTATCTTGAATATCTTTTGTGGTGTACTGTGTGCCTCCAGGAGAAAGTCTCCTTCCACACTTGCCATCTAGCAAGCTTTTCTGGGAGCGACGAAGCTTGATTCCCCATGACTTTCTGTCACCTGGTTGGATCCTCTCTCCTTCATGTCTGTACTTTGTTCCTCTGCACCCCAGCAAAAGGTGAATTCCTGTTGCAGAACCTCTTGCCTTGGCCCAGATACCCATGTTCACAGAATTTACAGGAACTTCATTTCTTCATAGTTTTTCTTTTTTCTTCCTTGGTCCTTTGTTAAATTTAGAGAAGCTGAATATTACTGGGGAGGACTGACAGGGTGAGGAAGAGACTGAGGTTGCAGCAGGATTGTTTCCTTAGGGAAGGAGAAGGAAAAAGAGAGTCCAGGGAACCCAGCAGTTTATCTGCAGATCTTGAACTTAATCATCACAAATATGTCATCATTGCTGAAGTCATAATTAAGTTCAGCGTTTTACTGTCAGCATAACTGCATTAACCACCTTACTTTCTTGCTACGTCTTGAAATACAGTCTGTTTTATAGACTCCCTGCCAAGTTATTCAATTTTAATGTGGTTGGAGCTAGGTTTTTAAAATGCGCCTCGAATACAGTAAATACACTGAGTTCCCAGGGCCTGCCTTGTTTTTGTATATGAATGAGATCAACCAAACGAGCCAACCGTGAAGATTGGCTTGTGTGGTTGAGCTCTACTGAGTGGCTACGTACTTGGTGGCACGGAGCCGCCTCGCTGTCCCCTGGCTGTACAGCAAAGGGCTGCTGACACTCCAGCTTTTCCAGGAAGACCTGTACAATTTTCACATTTCTCTCTTAAAATCCAGGTTGCCAGAGGAGGCTTGTCCTCTAGCAAATTGCATTCCTTCAGCCTGAATATGTTTCCACAGCATAGCCTTGTCTTTGGGGGATTAAAAAGAACGGGCTCCTGGCCCTGCAGGGTGCTGCAGGGGGTGTCTGGGGGGGTGGCATTAGGGCAACCCACAAGAGACCCCACTTGTCCCTCGGCTGCTCAGGAGCTGGTCTGGGATGTGATTTGTCTGGACAGACAGACAACTCCCTCTGCCAGGATAAGCTGTAGCTCAGCAGGGGGCTTTTCTGGCAAGTGCTGTACAGCTCTAATTAGCCTTTGGTTGGCCTCCAGCGTATGTGTGTGTGTTTGTTTGTTTGTTTTTGTTGCACTGAGTCATCTTGTAAGATATGAGCAACATGTCCAGCCAGCGTCCCAAGCTGCCTGTTTCAGACATTACCCGTGTTGTTACTGATATAACCACCTCATAAAGGAAAGAGGGATCTTTCTCATCTTCCCCATTAATGCCTGTCTGCTTTTGAAATCCTTAAGGAAAAGAGCTGGGTTTGTAATACAGCTCCCTCTGCTTCCCCCTTCACCTCAGACAGCTGCACCCTTTTATCAAGCACACGGTGGAGCTGAGGTGCAGGGAGAACACCCCCTGGTCTGTATTCCCTCCCCACGTGCGGGGATTTGATGAGCAGGGACATGGTGCTCTTCTGTCTGCTGGACCTCAGACACCTGAGCAATGATGGTGGCCAGAGAGCCGAGGGACGTGAGGGTAACTGGAAGTGACGCACACTGCTGGGTCCTTGGGGTGAGGGCAAGAGCGATCTCTTCCAGGTTACATCCTCCAGAGACTGAGGGCTGCTGTGCATGCTGTTTCCAATGGACTGACCGTCTGAACCTGTACTCGCTGTGGTGTCCGGGAAGGTGAGGCCCGGAGGAGCGCCAGCGCTGCCTGCTGCGGGCTGGCTCGTCTGCTCCAGTCGCGACTCCAGCGCGCTGACTTGTTCTGTCTGACACGGGACCAGGAGGAGTTGCATTGTCTGACCACGAGCTCTTGAAAATTGCATCTGTTGTTGCAGGAGGTGACAAGAGGAAAAGCAAAGCTGAGGCAACCTGCTCCTTCCAGAGATCTGCAGCAGATCATGAGGTTGGACTACATCCCCAGATCATGGGCCAGTCGAGAGCCACGTGTTTCTATTGGCCATGTCCTGCGTCCCATGGGAACTCACTGGAGATCACACCAAGTAGGTGAGCTTTAAAAGTGTGATGTGAACTCATTGCTACCCTTACGATCTGATTGAGTGACCCTTTGCTTGCCAGTGTATCAATGCTACTTGTGAAACCCTATCCTCCATCAGGGCTCCCTTACTGCTGGATTGTTTTGTTAGGGCACTAAAATTGGATGTCTCGTCTTCTGTCTTGCAGCAGCCGTCTCTTTTGTTGGATGATTTGTCAGCTGCTGTCTGACGTCCATCCTGCCATTCCTTCATCTCTGCCGAGAGAGCCATCGCATTACAGCGTCAGTCACACCTCTGTGTATACAACGCCATTGATAAATTGCAGTCTGGCTGGAGCAGGAGGCATGGTCCCGAGACAGCCCTTTTGAAGGTCTGCCATGATCTCTCTCTGCCGGCCGGCTTAGGGGTATGTTCTGTATTAACGTTCCTTGATCTGTCTGCTGGTTTTGACACTGTCGATCAGGATGTCATGGTGGAATGCTCTGAGCAGATGGTCCATCTGGCTGGGGCTGCTTCAGGTTGATTCAGATCATATCTTGGGGAGAGCTGCTCGTTTGCACATTCCATTCCTTCCAGCGGCTTTCAGTCTGCTGCGTTGCTCTCTGAGGGGGCCCTCCCATTTTAGTGCCTATTGATTTATTTTGACTAAGCTGATTAAGCATAACACTCGCTTCTGGCTGCCTTCAGGCACACCCCACACTCCTTGCTCCTTTCCCCAGCCTGTCATTCCAGCAAAGCAGGGACATATTTGCAGCTTTTTTTGAGGGTATGTCAGTGCAAGTAGTGTTGGTCTTGATGGGTTGATGCCCTAAGAGATGAAAGCAATGCCCAGCCTGTCTTAGGAAGGGAAGAGTCTGAGTATCTTCTGTGTATTCATTGCTCCAGATGTGCACACCTGGTTACTAATATCTCTGCTACTATCTCTGCCACAGTGCCAAATCTGAGTGGTGCTGTCAGCCAGATTTGATTGTTTTGCCAGGCCCTGTCTCTGCTGTTGAAAATCTCAGGGGATGTTAGCCCCCAGGGTCACTGTCTGATGACGACATGCCAGCAGTCCCAAATTCTCAGGCTGTACAGCTGCTCACTTATCACCTACTTGTTGGTATAGTGTGAGAAATTTTTGGCCCTCTGTGGTATTTGAATGTCGTTCTCTGCTTCGCTGTATACATCAGTGGTGTAACATTACAAGGATTGACGGACCAGTATACACCTTTGGGCTTCAGACGTGTGTAAGAGCTGTGGCCAAAGAAAACAGCCCTTTATCTGAATACAGCAAACAGAAGTTACTAGGGCTTGATTACACTTACTTTATATATAGTGCTTTTGTTCTTCAGTTTGTAAATACTGTCATCTAAATATTTCCATAGACTGGAAAACTGGGGTGGAGAAATGACATGACTTCCCACAGAGTCACACAGTAGACAGTTGGCAGATGCAGTAGCGCCCCAGCCCTGCTGTTGCCCTACCTGCTGGAGTGTATTGCTGCTGTGCTTTTCCTTCTTGAGACACGGCCCAGGACTTTCCTTTATGTACATCCTCTTCCCTTATTCGTTCTTCCTTCCAGCCTGTGGGGTGAGGTGGAGGGGGGATGGATTTGGAAAGATGGAGTTTCTGAGTTCCATTTGGAAGACAAAGCTCCACAACTCACCCTATTTGCAAACACTCCACTCCAAGATTTCAACAGACAAGCCAGCCTTTGGCAGGAATAAACCTGGTTTGTTTATTCTTACCATCTCCAGTACTGGGCTAAAAATCTGCCTTCTCCCCAAAGGTGACAAACACCACCTGTCATCACACCTTGTGTCTGCACTACAGAAACCCTCGTGACTCAGAGCAGTGATTTCAGGATGAAACTCCAGAGGTTTCTTCTTTATGGGCTACACATTGTACCTGAACTTTATCATGAGCGAGGTGATCCTAGCCCGCCTATCATTACATTCCCCACCTGGAATTCACCACGCAAGCAATAGCGGCACAATAAAAGCCAACAGACAGGCTGCTTGCGTGGCTCAGCTTTGAAGTGGGAGCGTTTGGCTCCTTGCCACGCTCCCGTTGGGGCTCTGCTGTGCATCTGCCCGGGCCGTGGCGCGAACAGGCGGGTTTGGGTGCTGCACAGCCCCTGCTCACCAGGGCTGGAGCAGTTGGCAGCCGGGTGGAAATAAAAAGACCCTGTCTGCGTGGCCATTGCAGGACACTGCAGTGGGAGCTCAGCCCCTCGCAGGCAGCAGGGATCCCCACACCCTCCTGGCACTGGTCCACAGATGCCTAGTGGTTTCACCATTCACAGAACCACTTCGCTGTGTTTTTTTCTTTTAGTTCATCCCGTTTTTTCTTGGTGAAATCTCTCTCTTGAAACCACTTTGAAGTGCACACTGGAATCAGTGGATCCTTTTGAAACCTTCACGCATTAGCTCTGACTTTAAATTACCTGTTGTCCCATAGAAATCTGGGCAGTGTCTGTCACAGCTCCTGAGGGGATGTATTTTGGCAGCTTTACTTGTGAATCTTCTTTTACCTCATGTTCCACTGAGTTTAGCTTCACTAAATTTAGAAGAGCTTTGTGTGGACTGTACTGCTGTGCACTGTAATTTGACAAAATCCGGCCTGCTCAGAGCAAACCCAGGTCATTTCTCTCTATTGCTCTTGATTTGCTTAAGTACAACTCCACTGCATAAAAGCTGGTTCCAAGATGGTCTGAAGCCTGGGCAGTGTCTGGAGCTTGGCATGATTGCCTTTCACACTTGATGCGGAGTGCAAAGGAGGATGGGGGAGAAACTGATCATTCAAACAGCAGTTATAAATACCTGGGGGAAAGTTAGTGAGGTCTTGTTTGGGGTTATGTGAAATAGCTTCTGGCTTGCACTTTTGAGGAGAATGGGGCAAAGTAGTCCCTGCCTCATGCACGCTGGCACAGGGGCAGGGGCGAGGGGCAGCACCAGCACTGCTGCACCAGGGAGGTGGGAAAAGGGCTGGAAACACAGGAGACAAGCAAAGGGAAATTGAGTGACACCAGCAGCATCACAGGAGAAACCAGCAGCAGAGCTGAGGGCACGGACCAGCTGTCCTGCGTGGTGGTGCAGGACTGTGTGTTCTCCCTCAGGACACTGGAGGGTTGCTCTGCTCTGCAATGACTGTGTTTCTCCTTTCTCCAGATCCCAAACCAGAATGGTGTCTGCGCGCAATCCCTCCACCCAGCCCACAGCAGCCAGCTCCTGCTCAGTACGGAGATACCAGCCAGAGCCTCGTGTGCCCACACTGCCTCGCAGCAGCTCACCTGGGCTCAGTTTGGCTTTGCTCAGCTCTTATAGGCATCAGTTGCTCTTGCAACCAGTGCTTGCAGCCAGGCTGTCAGCAGGAGGTTTGTTTCCTAGAGCTTGTTCATGTGTGATTTCAGGTTTTCTGTAGGCTTTTGCAAATAACACACTGACTTGAAGGGAAGAAGGAAGAGATGCAGCTTTCAGAAAGGGAAATACCCATGGGCATCATGTTTTGGTAGCTGCCCCCCAGAAAGCCTGATCCACACTGATAAAAAATCACTGTGCTTGTGCCCTTCCTTTTCAGAGCCCAGCAGTCACATTGAGCTTTTGCCCTGGCTGCAAACCCAGGTTATCCTATACTCAGTATATTTACCTTGCAGGCGGTCTGGGATGCAGGGGACATGCAGCAGCTGTTGTACTGTGGTGTTGTACAAACACAAGGCAGGTGTTAACTGGCATCCCATCTCTCGTATGTCGAGTGTAATTGCAGGAGCTGCCACGTTCCTGCCAGCTGGGCGAGTCCCTAGTGTAATCTTGTGGATATTGTATTCCTATAAATATAGATTGTCATACCGCACCGAAACACTCTTCCTGTCAGGACGTTCCCCACCAGTTACCACTGTGGGTGAGCCCTCGCTGCGCTCTGATTTTGGATACCAGCAGGGAGGTGTCACAAACCTGGCCCACACCAAGGCTCCACAGCGGGTTGTCCATGCCGGCGCAGGGAGCTGGACTGTGGGCCTTCACAGACCAGTTGACTCCTCTGATCCCAGTTTGGAAAGGGCTGCCCATAGTCAGTACCTCGGGCTCTGGCTGCACCTGGAATTTCTGACTCAGACGCTCAGGGGTGGGGATGTGGGGCTGCTCAGAGCAGGTTGTTCCTAAGTGGAGCACAACCTGTCTGGGGAAGTCTTCATTGACAGCAGTCATTCCCATGCTTGTTTTTCCCACAGATGTGTTGTATGTGTATTATTTTTCACCTCCCAAAGCAGGTTTGGTGGTCAGCGATGCCAAATTTACATGTGAAAGGAGGGCTTCCCAAGAGACCAGCCTGGAGTTTCTCCTCCCCTGGCCTGCCTGTGCCATGCCTCTTCCAGAAGATGCTTCACCTCCTTTTTTGCAAGTCTGTGTTCATGCAGCACAAGTGGGGAAACCACCCAGAAAGCAAGTAAGGGCTCCCCATGGAGTGAGTTGATGTAGGCAGCTGGGGAATCAGGGATCTGGTAAAGGGTTTTGTTGTGTGGACATTGGACCAGATAATAATCCCAGATTCCCAGAGACTGGGGAAGGGGTGGGGCAGATGAAGTGCCGAAACTAAACTCTGAAAACAGCTATTCCTCGCTGTGAATAGCCACTGCTGATGTGAGCTGAGAAGAGCTTGTGGTCCCTGGGCAGATGAAGCGAGATACGCTCCTGTCCCGGGGGGCAGATCTGTGAACGAGGATAACACGGTGGGGGCACCAGGTGTGGCAAAATTGCTGGAGAAAATGGTCCCCGGGAGTCAAAATGGGAGTTTGCCCGTGTTGCAGGCATCAAAGCAGCCCCCCGAGTGAGGGTGGGAGCCTGAGCCAGCCCCCGCGCCACGGCCAGACTCCACATGCCTCTGCTTTTCTTACTCATGCCTTAATCTTTTTATTCCCTTGGGGAAACTCATAAAACTAATTGTAAAAGTTTTGGCAAGGCAGTGGGAGCAAAGGGGAAGCACACGGGAGATCTCTGTCCCGGCTGCTCCGTCAGTGCCAGCAGCTGCTCCCAGGCAGAGCTCCCCCTTTCCCGGGGGCACCCGTGTCTTATGTCCTTAATCACCCATCTGGTCCCTTTTAGCTGAGCTGACTGCTCAGGAAACCTCCCCTGGAGACAGTGGAGACCATGGAAACAAAATACAGGTGTCCTCAGCAATGGGCTTCTAGAGGTGGAGAGACACTTCGGGCAGAAATGCTGCTGCAGAGACCAACACCGGGGCTCATGGCCCTGGGACGGCAATGAACCCCAGAGACAGGCTCTTCGGAGAACATCTCCTTCGCTTTAAGGCTGCACCATCACTTGGAAAATGAGATGAGGGCAAATACTCTTTTATATCCTCCAGACAAGAGCACTGAGCTGCTGGGTATTTGATATGCCAGAGGGGTTGGTGTCGCAGCTCTCCGCCCACCGTGGCAATGGGCAGCTAAGCCTGGGGGCTCAGCGTCAGGAAATGCCTCATAGCACAGCAGGCTTTGAAAGCAAATGTGACCCCTTGACTGACAGCTCTAAATCTGACTGCACCTAAAATAGGAACCTCAGCACTAGCTCTCCAAAATTCAGGTCTCCATAATCTTCATTTTTTGGCCCTGCTTAATCCTGATTTCAATACCTAGGGATTGTAATTAGGCAATCTGCAAATGGAAATGAACAAAAAAAAGTAGTAAGAGGGAGTGGTGTGCTGTGGAATAGCAGCTCCGTGCTCGCTCCTTTTGCTCTTTCCCAGCCCACCAGAGACCGGATGCTGTGTTGGGTGGGCTCCTGCCCTCATCCAGAGTGATTCTTATGCTCTTACATCCTGACAGGTATTTCAAGTAATGGTACAAACAGGGAAAATTCCTGTTTCTAACCTGACTGTTAGACACTAAACACCCCTGCACACATAAATCACACAGCTCAGAGGGTCTCCAGGCCTCAGGCCAAATACCTGAGTCCCAGAGTAATGGTGGGCAAAGCCTCATGCTAAGAGCTCTCCTCTGTTTCTCTGTCGTCCTCCATTTCAAGCTGCCTACAGCATTTTTGGTCATTTACCTTGGCCAAAGTATCTCCAGCATTAAGCTGCTTCTGTATTTCACCCCAGAGATGGGAGCTTCCCATTGGCAGTTTAAATAGTCCTTTGTACTGGCTTTGCAGAGGACCCCTCGGTCAAACAGCCTCACACTTTCAAGCTTGGTCAGTGGTGGAAAAGGTTGGTTTGTTTGTTTGATTTTAATTATGCTGCTTCACTGCAAAATCCCTACCAGTTATACCAGCATAAAAGTGCCAGGTAAACGAAGCTGATTTTGCTTGTCTGATGTGTTGATTCCACCGGTGGATGTTGCTGTGGTGGGGAGTTTCACCAGTACAGCTGCTCCAGCAAAACTGGTAAGTGCAGGTGAGAGGGGTTGGATGCATATCAATTGATTGGCAGCCAATATGCCGTTCAGTCGCTGCTGGCTCAGTGATATGAACAGTGAGGGAGTTTGGCTCCTACACCAGTATTTGATGCATTGTGGGTAAGGTATGGCCAATCCCTGCTCATACATGGAAGCAGGAAGGTGTGATGGGCTTCCCATCACTGGGAGCAGAGTCTTCTTCAGGGAACCCACTGTGTGTGTGTGTGGGGACCCACGCTCATGTGCATGTACCCCATCATACTTTGAGGTTGAGGGTTTCTCTTGAATGTGCCCCAGGGCCAGATATTTCAGCACCCAGAGCCCGAGCTGAGCTCTCTGTGAAACCCGTGTGCTCCAGTGTGCAGGAGCCCACAGACCGCGCCATGCCCTCTCACTGAGTCGCGGGCCGGCTGCAGGCAAGCCTTTCGGCTGATCGTTTTTACCACCTTCACTTGCATTCAAGCACTTTGAGAGTCATCTGCTGGGGAGTTCCCAGTCACCTGCTGCTTCAGGTTTGGTCTGGGCCGTGCAGACACGCTGGGGAAAGCATTGCTCCCTGCTGCCTCCTCATCCCCCCGGAGGAATGCAGCCTCCCCTTTGTTTAGTGTGTTCCCATGGTGCTCTGTTGCTAGAAATGACCAGGGCAAAACAACCTCTTGAAATTACTCTTTTTGAATTGGGGGAGAGGAGGATGCTGAAGAGGAGCTGATGCCTTTGAGGGTGCAGGAGGAGGGGAGCATGGGAGTAATTTGCATTTTTATCCTTTTTCCTGAAAATGGTGGTTCTCCTGCTTTCATACCTGTGCAGTGTTCCTTCAAAAAAGGCAAGTTCCTGCAGCAAACAAGCTATATAATCTCAAAGCCTTTCCATCCTGCCTGCGAATGCAGTAAATCTTTGGAAGCCCCAAATGAAACCTGCCCTGTCCTCCCACCCCGCACCAGGCCAGCTCTCTGTGCTGTGCGTGAGTGTTTTCACAAGGGGCACCAGGATCTGATCTCTGACTCTTTCAGAATACCTGGGAAGCCAGGATACACCAAAGAATGCCACGGTAGGGCTCTGCTGACAGCCTGTAAGGGGCGATTTGCTGCTTGCCTTGTGCTCCATTTATTTCTCTGTCTGTGGTTGTTTCTCTCTGCTCTACTGCCACCAGTTTTCCTCTGCTTTGGTGTGGTTCTTTGGCCCTCAGTATTGTTGACTTTATTGTGCAAAAAACAAGGGAGGCTCTTGGAGGAGCAATTATTTTGTATACTGGCTTTAGCCTCCTCATGTTTTGCTGCCTCATGATCTTTCTATTTCTATTTCCCAAAGAGTCTGACAGATATTTCTTTGTGTGTATATATAGGTATATGTGCATGCCTGTTTCTACATACCTGCTTACATACACACATACAGATATACATGGTGGGCCAAATAAACTATTAGTTGTTGAGTTACTTCCATGTTCCTTAAAGTGAGTGGGTATTACCTTCGTCGAAAATGGGGCTTTTCACGTATTTTTGAAGGAATTTTTAATAGGTGGTGAGTGCAGAGCCCTGGCGTGGCTGACCACCAGGTCAGCAGTGCAGACACCTGGGGACTTGGTTTGGCCACAGATGTCTTGTGGCTGTGAGGGAGCCAAAATCTATTCCTCAGCCCTTTGCCTCTCCGTGAAGAGGTGACAAGGCTGAAAAGAGCATTGTCAAAGCTATGGAAGCGCCTCTGGGACACGGTCATCTCGTCATTGAGGAGGCAGATATTGTCCACCTCACTGTGGTTGACATCCCAGCTGTGGAAGAACTCGGGACTTCTGGCTGGGATGGAAGAGGCACATGGGTGCTGGAGTGAGCCTGCCCTTGTTCTAGCACCAACACTTGTCCATGTTAATATTTCTCTGTGCACTTCCTCTTTGACAGATGAAAGCCACTAAAAACAGTATTTCCAATTTCAGATAGAGTCCTGCATCAATGGAGAATTCTGTCCTCCCAGGCAGCAGCAGCTGGTCTGTCTGAGGGCGATCTCACAGCCCGCGTTTTCTCCTCTGCCATGGATGCTTTCTGAATGCCTTCCTCAAGCTCCCTGTCCTCTCTCGGGATCCACGCTGACCACAGGAGCAGTTGCAGAGGTACGTAGTTTGGAGCAGAATCCCCCATTCACGACAGGACCCTGGCCGGCTGAGGACAGGTAGGTGCCACCCAAAAGCATCTCCAGACTGTTGGCCCGGTGGTCCTTTGGGTAGAGGGGTGTGCTCTTGGCAGGCGGCTCCCGTCCTGCCCAGGCTTGTTCCCCATCCCCAGCAGCACTGCGGGATGGCTTTCTGCTTGCAGCTGGAGCAGTGCCTGCCCCCTGTTCAGGGAAGGAGAGCTGTCTGTGCGCGGGGTGAGGCCTTGTCTTATCTGAATGCCAGGAGCTGGATATAGACACAAGCAGCTGGATGAACGGTGAAAGGTGTGTAAAATCCCCCCCTTAGGGGCTAGGATTAAAGCTGTGAAATGAAAAGCTTATGGAAACACTTTAGGCTCCATCTGGGGTAGCGGTATTTCCTTCCAAAACCAGTGGGAATTGAGAGACCATAGGCTCCAGCTCTACTAGTATTTAATTTTGGAGCAGTTGTGTGGTTTTGAAGCAAATTTCCTAATTGTCCTCACTTTCTGCATGCTGTATTGGTTGGTGGTGCAGTTTTTGTAAACACAAACTGGGTTCATTTTGGTGGAAACTAGATCAGAAGTTCTGCTCTGAGCTCGCACCAGATGTTCTCCAGCTGCAGAGAAGGACATGGTGGTTGGAAGCAGCAGCTGGTCCTCTGGGCAGCTGTGAACCATATGCATGTGCAGGGGTCTGGTCCAGTTGACACAATCTAGCTGGAAGTAACATCCTTGAGCCATGTACATGGTAGATGTAGGAGTTTCAAAACCAGCTGCTTCAGCCAAATTATCTTCTCTGTCACACACAACTATTTGCTGGTGTAGACACTGCCTTTGAGCCTATGTGACCCTGAACCCTTGCTGAGTAGTGGCCTTAAGTGGATGTTGAAGTTTAGCTCTCCAGGGACCACAGGTCATCACGCTTGTGTCCCACACCTACAACTGCAGTACGGCTTATGCTGAAGTGTTTGCAGGCTCCCCACTGCTGGGGTCAGGGCTAAGTATTCCCCCTTTGTGGTGCGGTCAGCATGGGCCATCGGGAAGAACATAGGCTGCTGTTTTATACATTAGGTGTTTCAGGGAAGTGCCGAAGTGGTTTTCTTCTTTCATCTCTATCTGCTGAGACCTCCATCAGGACAGATGCTGGGGTTTCCCTGGGGTTGCTGTGGTCTGGGAAGTAATTTCAGCCATCCTGGCATCCCTTGGGAAGGCCCCTGCCACCCTCTTCTGCTGTAAAATCACATCCATCGGAGAAGATCAGGGTGTGGGAGGCAACGGGCTCACTTGTTGTGAGGTGAGGGTGCTCCAGCCTGCCTGACTGCCGGCAGTACCGCTGGCTGATGTTCCCAGCTGTGCTGGAGTGCATCTGAGCAACCTGAGCAGGAGCTGCACTGTGCTAGTGAATACCCCCAGGAGTGCCTCCAAGCTCTCGTGTTCTTCAGCTACCCCTGACCCGGGTATGGCGGTGTAATGGGCTGATGCAGTGCTCAGCAGTGCCAGTTTCTCTGCAGCTGTCAGAGGAACAGCTGGAACAGACTACAGCTCTTTTCAGTCTTCATGTCAAGGCTTCCCTGCTCCTTCTTGCCCAGCTGCAGGTATCACTTCGACTCAAATGCTTCCCAAATGAATCAGTAGTGCCTGGAGTGACCAGGCACCACCTCTGGCAGAAAAGGGCAGAGATGCTGAGCAGAGCCCACTACTATGATATGGTCATCGCTTCCCAGCCTGTTAAGGGCTGGAAAAAATTCCTCATGAAAGAAACAAGGCATCTCCCAGCCACGAGTTAATTTCCTAAGCATAACTTCATGTTTTGTGTTGCCTTTATGGCAGCTGCAGGAGGACAAACATTGTCTGATCTGATGGGGAATGTGTGGTGACTTCAAACAGGACTGATGCTGTGGATTGTGTGAGCTGGGCAATTTTGATCAGGTAGCAAGACCTGGGTTGACCACACCATTGCCAACACAACGGCAGAACAGCAGGGGGGTGGCTGGGTGGTGCAAGTTTGGAGGGGACCGTGGATCAGAGAAGGCTGAGAGCAATGGGACAGCGGGGCCAGGCACTGCCCGCACTGTGGGGAAGGCCCCAGTGGTTGCAAGGGTGTGTTTGTGTTTGTGTTTGTGCAGAAGGACTTTGAAGAGGAGAGTGCTGGAGTTGGGAAGACAGTGGAGAAGTGATTCGTGTGATGGTTGGTTGGAGAGATGCTTTCGGAGTCCTGCCTCATCTCTTTAATCTGTACAATCCCTGGCATCTTGCTGGTGCTTTTCATCTAGAGATCTCTGAGATAAATACAGTCATCATCCCTAGGTAGGAGACTGGGAAAATTCAGGTGTGGAGCAAGTAGAGGTGAGGGTTGGGCTTAGAACAAGATCAGCTGTCTTGTGGGGCCACACTTAGCTGCTGCCCTACACTAGGCTGCTGTAACGGCACCTGCTCCAAAAAAACACAGGGCAATCGACACCGAGTCCAAAGCTGTGGGTGGATAAGCTGTACTGGTAGACCTGGGGATTTTCTGCAGTGTCTCAGGTCAGTGTTGGAACATGCTCTCTGCTCATGGGTTCTTATGGGTAAGGGAGGACAAAGCCTTGGGCTGCTGCAGAGGTCTTCTAATAGGTGTGTGCTGGTATGTGCAGTGTCAAACCATGGAAAACACTGGAAAGCATTGGTCTCCTTTTCCCCAGAGGATTTTGACAGCAACGTGCCTGGTTTGGAGAACCTGTCTGTCCAGGTATTGCTTTTGTTGTGTTCAATGGTCTGGATGGTTCTTCTATCACACCTATCAAAATAATACCTCAGCACCTTTCAGGAGTGCATCAGGTGATGTGATTGCTATCCCACGCGGGTTGCTCGTTCTCACAGTCTCTCCAGTGGGAAGAATGCATATCTTAAAGTGCTTGGCTTTGTACTTTAATACTCCTGTCGGCTTACTAGGGAAGGGCAGAGGGCAGGAAGGTTTGAGGTTATGTGGTTGTTCCTGAGGGACCCAGCAGAGTCCCAGCTCCTGTGCAGGGATGCTCTGCCCTTGCTGTGGGAGCTCCTTTGTCCTGAGCAGCTCAGCCATGGCTCTCCTGGCTCATTTCACCCTCCTAGCATCTGCTCTTCAGAACTCTGTGCAAAAGGTTATTTCTCTCTTTCTCCATTCTCAGTCTGTAGGAGGTAGAAAGAAACGAATTGAGCAGTGGGAGATGGTGTGACCACGAGGAGAGCTTGCTGGGGGGAAGCTAAGCAGTTCACTAAGCTCAGTTTTGCATGTGACTGGTCTTGCAAAAGGTTACCTGCTCCCTGACATGATCCGTACTCCATCCGCTGGCTGTCTGGAACAAAAAGGAGTGGCCTTCCAGAGCCACTCTGGGGTTTTTCCTCACCTTGTAGGTTTGTGTTTGTGTAGGACTTGCCTCTGGCTTTACAGTTTTTCAGCTGAAAAACATTTTTACTGTAGCAGCCTGAGGCAAAGGGTGAGAGATGTACAAGGGCAGGAAGGTGCTTCCAGCAGGGTTTACTCCATTTTCTTTGACAGCCACAAAAAAATGAAGCTTGTGGCCCAGAACGGTGTGAGCTCCACCTGCCTATGGGAATGCATCGCCTGGTGAGCACTGGGGCTTTGGAAAAGACCAACATCTCGGCTAAAGCTGGGGGAGCTGCAGTGTGCTGTCTGGGGAGCTGGTTGGGTCCCTGGATGACCCGTCAGGGTGCTGAGCCCAGGGCTGATGGCCAGGCTGTGGGAGTGAGCATGGTCCTGACAGAGCCTGTGCAGGGGGCGAAGGGGACGCCACGCCAGGACTGTGGGAATGCCCGCGTGGTTTATGTAAAGCCTTGTTTCATACAGCTGAGTAAGTCCTGTGCTTTTACATACACAGGGTGTGCCAGGAGCGTGCGAGAGCTGCTGTAAACGGCTATATCAATACAGGATAAAAGTGAAGAGGTGAGCACTTTATTAGATGGCTACAAAAGTCAGCAAATCAGCTCTTTACAGCAGCTCTTTACAGAGCAGCAAGACCAGCCACTGTGTTTCTCCTCTCTGCAAACAATTTTACAGCTGAACTATAGAAGCCTGTTATGCAGAGAAATTTTCAGGGCAGTGGGTTTAAATCAAGGTTGCATTGTTATGCCAACTTGAGTGAGAAGTTGTTCTGCAGCAGACTCCTGCTGCATGGGTATGCTGAAGGACAAGGGGCACTGGGCGGGGGCAGATAGAGAGAGGAGAGGGTTTTAGGAAGCTCCTAGAGAAGGAAGGGAGAGCTCAGCAGTGGTTTTTCCATCCTTTCTCTTACCCCAGCAAAGCCGTTTCCTGCTGAGCAGCTTGCCCACAGCCACAGAGCTTCTGCCCTGCTGGTTCCCCTGGCCTGCTCCAAGAAGGAAACCCTGGAGAGGAGGCATCGTTCCCAGCTCTCCTCGGGGGCATTTGCTGTTTGGCAGAGGAGATAGGAAAGCCCTCCAGCCCCAAACAAGAGCACCTTTGGGCTCTTGCTAGAAGGCCAGATCTCTCCGTGGCAGCAGATGTGGGACCAAGTGAAGAAGTCCATTTGCTTGATGGTGTTAGCCATGCAAAACTTTGTAGTTTGCTCTAAGGTGCTTTTTAACTCCAAGTGTATAGTAGGATTTGTGACACCTAACACAGGGACCGTAGGAGAGTCTCAGCAGCAGAGTGAGTTCCCAGGCTCTGGTAGGTCTGTGATGATGCCTTGGGCTGCAAGCCACATTCTCACCAGGGCTGTGACTTATAAATGAAACATCTCGGCAGCACGTATCTGATCCAGGGCTGCTTCAGCTTCTGCTGTTATTCATGAGTATGTGAAAGCTCTGAAAAATGTGACAGACTTTGGTTTAGGTTCTCAGCTCAACATTACTTCTCATGAGGTGGAGTATGAGCATGTCCCTGTTAAGACAGGAATGTATACACTGGAAGCTGTGAGATAATGGCATACATAAAGGGAAAGTGAAGTCTTTGCTGTTCTGCTGTCAGTGGGTTTGTTTTCACTTCCCTCCCAACAGCAGCACTTTGCTGGCAAACTACAAGCTCTCACAACCACAGCAGTGTGGTTCAAATCAGTCTGAAAATGTTTCGCCCCAAAATTGCTTTTGCACGAGGTTTTGCGAGGGGTCACTTGCTTGTGGGCATGGATGATTAGGAGCCCTTCCATGTGTGCTTTGCCAAAGTGAGCGCTCAACAAAGAGTTCAGCTGAAAATTTGGCTCGTGTTCCCTTTTTAAGCAGTGTGCTCAGCCCTCTCGGGTAAAGATCCGCAGCGGCTCAGCACCACCCCTAAATCCTTAAAGTGTTTTGGCCTGGCTGATGTGGGTGACTCCCATGGACAGGTAGGACACTCTCTGCAGAGCTGTGATTTCTCTAACATACTCAGGAGCCTCTGCACTTTCCTAATGGGACAGGATTCAGTCTTGTTGCCTGAGAAATAAGCGTGAGTTTTCCTGTTTATTTCCATGAAAGCTGATCTGGGAGTGCCATTTATATGAAGGGAGCTGCTATGCACGTGGATATTTTGTCCACCTGGGCTTATGTTATTATATAAATCTGGAATTGCTTTGTATTGAAGGCACATTGGGGTCCTGAGCCTCGGGTCCAGCCTTTCCCACATCCCTGTGTACATAGCAACTGGCCTCTGCTTTTTAATGCTCTGTTCACGAATATACACTTCGGTGGGGGGCAAATGAAGCCCAAATCTGCACTGGGCTGTCCCAGCCCTGCATGTGCTGAGTGAGATGTGATGCGTCTTGTGAGAGCTTCTAGCAAATAGGTCTATCTGGCCATGCCTGTGCTGAGGAATCTGGTCTGGGTGCTTGTTTTGGCCATTTCCACTCCGCACATGAGGTGCAGACCTGGGTGTGCAGCATCCCCGCTGTCTGTGCTTCCAAGCCCCTGTGCCTGCCACATGCAGTCCCAGCTGGGATGGGTGCTGCAGCCTTGAAGGTGTCTTATGTGGGTGCTGGGGATGGAGCCCTGAGCTGTGCTGCAGCACCCCCAGCAGCCAGGAGACACAACTGGCGGTGCCTGGTGCAGATGTGAAAACAGCATCTGTATGGATCCTGCCGCTGTGTCCCAAGCGTGTGTGATAGTGCAGCTTCAAATACCCACTTATGAGTATGGTGCTGGCTGCTCTGCATTAGCTCGGGGAGCTTTTCTGTGCCGCCCTTTCCCTGGGGAGAACTTGGTAGCAGCTGGCAATGCATTTTTGGTTTGTCAGTGGAGAGGTGCCTGTATTGAAGAGCGAAGTATTATTGCTCTTGTACAGTCCTGGTTTTGATAACACTGGATGGGTTTGAAGTAAATACAGAGTTCGTATGTCAAACACAAGTAACAGCTGAAATACACGTATACTAAGTGCTATGAGTAATTTTCTGCGTTTCTGAAGAAATGTTTTATTTACTGAAAACTAGTGACTCGCAATGGATTCCTGCAGCATTAGTTGGATATGTGACAGGGAGATCATTGAAAAGGTCACCATTGGTTTGAAATGAAGGCAATGAAAAATGAGTGTCTTGAACTAAAACTGTTCCTGGAGATGTTGGCCAAGTATTGCAGTCTTGCTTTTCTATTTTTAAAACTCCCTTGCCAGCTGCAATGTGACCCTTCCCTCCACACCCACAACAGAAAAAAACCTTAATGATTAGAAATAGGAAGTAATAAAACTCGCTAACCACAAACTATTTTCAAATGTATAAAGTAAACAAGAAGAGAGATGGTGAGAAATACACATTTCCCACTGATCTCTTTTCAGCATGGTAACTGTAGATGATAATTATAGTCACTGGGGATTTACAGCTTTTAGGGGGAAAGTATGTTTTTGAGTTGATACTGTCAAACCACAGTAAAATATTTTCGTCATAGCCTCTCTCAGCACAACAATGAGGTGGCCGCAAGTGCCATGAGATTCATTACTGACACTGTCTGGAAGTAAATGAAAACTTCAGGCCTCATCTGCTCCTCTTGCCTCCCCAGTGGTGTGCAGACCCCAGCCCTGGGCAGTGGAGGTTCCTTTGGTGGGAGCAGCCAGGCGGGCACAAGTGGCACAGGGGCTTTATCTAAACTCAGCAATATGCGTGATGATAAACTGGGAAGGTCTTTAATGTATTTTCTCTTCCAGGATTTTGCATGTCGCTTTGCCTGAATGATTTCCCTACCCGTGAGCATTCTGTGTGCTTGGCTGCGGCTGTTTGTTCAGGCTGGCCCCAGCTCCCACTGCAATCTGGATTTTTGCAGTGGGATGATTTGTACACGTTCTCTATATTGGTGGTCACTCTGGAGGTTTCCATCAGTGAAGGGGGAAGTCCTAATTTTCAGGCAGAGGGTGGAAACTGAGGTTTCAGTAGGATTTGTACAATCCTGTGTCTTTACCTGCCTTCTGACCCCGTGGCTGAAGAAACCTGCTGTGCTCCCGCGCAGCCATGTGTAGGCCAGTTGTTTCTCCTGCTGCCCTTATGCCACCCCTTCTAATGGCTTTTCAGGGGGGCTGGATAAAAGGGAGAGCTTCACAGAAAAAGATGCTAAACCCAGAGGTGATGGTTTTCACTCCTTTGGCACATCATCAAATAGATCTCGCTGCATAATGAGCCCCTCTGAACTGGGGGTCCATTAATTAGTATGCGTGGTGTTTGTTTAAGAGCTCTTTGCTCTTTCAACTGTGAGGAGCTTCTAACTGCCTTTGACATTATAAAACTCTGACCAAATGTTGCAGACAAGCTGAGCAGATTCATCCCAGTTGTCTTGGTCCAATTTGCGGGGAATTTTACCTTTTGCCCTTTAGATTCTCTCTGTGATTCACTTATAAAGCTAAAGCATTGATCCAAGCTGATAAACCAAGCTCCTGATTTCTTTCGTAACTTTTAAGTGTTACTGTGATCCAGGCGATTCTGTGTGTGTGCAGACTGCTTTTTCTACAAAGCATCAGGGGCAAAACCTCTTTCAAATGCATCCAGGAAAAATCCTTTGTGAAAGAAGAAAACAAAAGCAGATCCCCCAGTACTTCTTATTCAGAGCAGACAAGACAAGGCTGGGAGAAATATCAGTGGTTATATTCCAAAAGTTTATTTAGAACTTTTAGTTATGGAAACAAAAAAGAGAGTCCCTAGATATAACTCTATGTAACAGGTATATACACGTAGCTCACTAATTGAACAGTAATGTCAGGATGTCCAGGTGGCTGGGAACAGCACAGCCAGAGTGAGCAACCCAGAGAGCATTTCTACACAGCCTAAAAAGTCCAAACCAAGTCTCTCCCTTTCTCTCTCTCTCTCTTTTTTTTTTTCCCCCTAATCACTGCAGCATTTCTACAGCAATCCGAACCAGAATCTCCTACAGCTACACAGGGTTAATAATAAAAATAAAAAGCAGAAGAGATTGGCCATTTAACCCCTTACCCAATGAAGTCATCTCAGTGGCTTATGTGAGATCTGACAGGTAAACTCTATGACGGGGGGGTCCTTGCTTGCTGGCTTGTATTTCTATTAATAGGAAGTCAATTATTTTAAGAATGTAAGACAAGCAAGCTATATAATTAATATACACTAAAGAGGATGAGAGAATTCTATACAATAATTTAGATGTATTAAATAAATAAAAAAATAATAGCAGCCTTCTACAATGCAGGCTACACATAGGTTTACTTCGGCTTGAAGTACCCTGGTCTTTAGTACACCTACAGGAACAGACTTGCTCCACAAGTGTTTTAAAGAAACATATCTATAAGATACATACATAAGAGTGTCTAAGGTTAGGAAAAAACATTTTATAACACAATTTACCATGGCCGCCACATATCTAATGACCCCATTCTAGGGTTGTTATGGGAAAAATTTGGCTGCAGGACCTGTCTGGGAGGTGCAGCATCAACCTGGCTGAGAACCGACAGTGATGGCAGCTGGAAGGAATTTTTCGAAGCCTGCCTGTTCTCTGCAGGGTAGAAGCGCTCCTGTGATGGGTTTGTGCCCCGAGTGCTCCCCTTAGAGCTCAGCGGGCTTTTTGGCATGAGAAGAGGCTGCTGAGATGGGCTCGAAGACCTTAATGCCGCTTTGCAGGTGTCTTCGCCAGACCTGGGTAAGGATTTCAGCAGGTGGTTCAGCAGGCGCGCCCCGAGGGTCTTGTCCATCCACTCACAGGTGAGGAGGAGGTTGTGCACCTCGTGCATGCACTGGATGTACCCGGTGCTGTACCGCTGCTGGGCTTCCAGCCCCACTTTGGAGTCGGCTGCGTTGGGAAGGACACAAGGGGAGTTGGTGAGTAAGCAAAAGCTACCGGGTGTGCTGCTGATTAAAAGTATTCACCAGGTTTCCCGTGTGCACAGGCTCCTGGGGGCTCCTTGCTGAAGCCCACTGGGCTTTACCATCAGGTGAATCATTTGCAGGGCGAAGGTGATGCAGGGTGCAAGCCCCCGCATCCTCCTGCCCACCACCAAGGGCAAAACTTAGATCAAAAACCAGAGAGCAGCTCTGGAAGGAAAAACACTTTCTGTGGGTTAATCAGTGCCCAGCTCCATCTAGTGGAGAAAGCCAAAGCCGAGCAGCAGCCCGGGCCTCAACAGGTTTGAAAGATGCTTTTGCCAAGGTGCCAGTGATTTAAACCTGCTGGCACCCTCCTGCCCCAGCGCTGCCCACACTCGCAGGGTGGGGGGACTCGGCACTCACCCATCAGCTTGCTGCTCTGGATGTTCTGGAGGTGCTTCACCGTCATTTCAAGGATGTCTGCTTTTTCTAGTTTAGACTGCTGATAAGGAAAGAGTGCAGCAGTTAGAGGCAATGAAGGGTTTTGTACCATGCCCAGTTTCTCAAAAGAGAGAGGTGCCCCCGCACCCCAATCCAATCCCACACCAGCAAAAGGACAAAAATCTGTGTAAAAATGAGCACTTACATCCAGATGAAACGCGCCAACAACGGTCTCCTTCAGCTGGTCCAAGCAGTTATTAATCCTTTCCCTTCGCTTCCGCTCGATCAGGGGTTTCCTTAACTGGCAGAGGAAAGAAAAGGAGGAGGAAAAATTTGAGCTGGTATTTTTTCTTCTTCTCCCTACTGCAGTTCAGCGAGGGCAGAGAGCCCCATCCCCTGCACGAAGCCAGCGTGGGGTGACGGGATGCTCGGCAGGGACCAGATAGGTATGGAGAGTGCTCCATCTCCGGCTCCGCTCACGGCCTGTCCCTGGGGTGGTATCAGGTCTCAATTCTCCTGCTTCTGCTCATTTTAAGCAGAGTTTACCCAAATGAAGCAAACAGAGAGAAAACTTTCTGAGGCAGGAAAAGGAAACAGAAAAAAACGCCAATATGGTTTAAATTCAGACAAAGCATCTTTATAATAATAAGAAAAATAATTGCCTCATTTCTCAGTGCCTGTAGCCCCGGCATTCACCATTCGCGTGCCCAGTGCGGCTGCTGTCACAGCAGGGCGCAGGGGACCTACCTTCCTCTCCTCCTTGGTGCTGGCCAGCTTGTGGGTGCCGCCGGCGGAGGCTGCGGCCGTCATTGCAATCCAGGCTGCCCCGCTGCCAGGAGGACGGGACACAGGCACTCGGGCAGTGGGTCGCTCCCTTTCCCAACGGGCTCTTTGCTGCTCTGCTGCTCCTTTCTGCTGTATTTATAACCCAGAATTAGCATGTGAAAGGAGATTTTCCTTGGCGGGACTTCTTTTCCCACATGAGGGGTCGAGCCCGGAGGTTTGTGGCCATCAATCAACGCTGACAGGTCACTGCTTCTTTTCAATGACCACGCCAGCCCCCCCAAATGGCGACAGATGTCCAGCCTCCGACGCCAGGCTTTGGAGGGCTCTTTTGTTAGGGAAGAAGGGAAGGAAAATGGGCGCGCTCTGAGCAGCTTGCATAGCTCCTCGCTCAATTTGCACAGATTCCCAGGGAGGGAAACAATAGCCGGGAAGCGGTTGAGTTACACCTGGGAAAATGCCTGCCCCCTATCCATCTTTTTCCCCTCTGTCTCCTTAAAGCAATGTCTGTTTTTACCTGTTAACGTGAGCCCCAGCCATTTTGCATTTTTGAAGCAGCCTCTTCATTTAATAATAGAATACTTGAGCTAAGAGTTCCTGCTCCCAGGAATTGTTATTACAAGGTAATGATGATCGATTAAAAACTGTTGACAGCAGACACCCATAGGAAGGTAGTTTCCATCACAGAAATCCTCTAGGGAAAACACGGGAACTTTATTTACCTCTGGAAACCCTAATTCTCCATTGCACACAGCTGGATGTAGTTCTTCTAGTTTTGGCTGCTGTGTAGACTTTAATATTAAACTTACAAGCCACTGCAGATGCAAACAAACCTAGAGCTGAGTTAGTTCTGTGGGATTTTTACTGCTTTGTTTTTTTCCCCTGTGCTGCAAGGACTCTTGGGTGGCTTTGGGGGGAAGGGTGTTTTTTTGGTTTGCCCCTCTGAAGTGCTGGTGCAGAAGCAGCTGGGCCTTTGGAGGAGACTTGGCACAGGATGAGAATGCACTTTTATGCTTCCTCACTTCTGCCTGGTCTGGGAGGGGGGAGTATGAAGGCTTTTTTTCATGACTGTCCTTTTGCTTTCTGACAGTCTCTTTGCTAATGAGCAGGATTTGGCAGTGTCCTGTTGAGTCCCACAGGTGAAGCCTTTTGGGTTGGTGTCGAATGTGTCACCTTATTGATATGGAGAAGAAGCAGCCGCAGCGGTTCAGAAGCACCGCGAGCCGCCCCGACCCACCGCTGGGGTTTCCCAGCACCCGGCGCAGCCCCGTGGCGGCAGAGCCCTCTCTCCCCTCCAGCCGTGGGTGGGGATGTACCCCAGCCATAAAAGCCAGGACATCACGTCCCTTGCTTAAACGCCGCGTGGGTGTGTGTTTGCTTGCGTGTAAACGCAAACATACTTGCGGCATGTCTGTACACCCGGCTGCCTGGGCTCATCGTGAAATCCTGTCCTCAGCCGTGGTATCTTCTTGCAGGCGAAGGTTGTTTGTCAGTCAAATGCAGAGCCGGGGTGCAGTTACCTGGTTGTATAAGCATCCTACTTGGCAAGGGATCACGAGGGTGAGCCCGAGATGGGCTGGTGTGGCTGTTCCACTGGGAGAGCAGGGTTTGGGATGGGAAGGTTAATAACTTGTCCTGTGTGCCAGATAAAGGGATGGGCTCCTCGTCTCAGGTGCAGCCGCGCTCAGACGGTGAAAGGAGGTCCCCACCACCCCTCACGTCAGCCAGCCCTGACTGCACACAGGTGAAGACTCCTTTGGTTTTTCAAGCTTTCTCCAGCCCACGAGGGGAAGTGGCGAGTTGCCGGTATTTACAAAAGGCACAGCTGAGGCACCCGTGTCGCCGCATGGCTCCAGCAGCTCGGTGTGGAAGGGGCAGCAGGTGGGCTGGGGTTGGCTCTGCCCTGTGCGTGGCAAGGGGTGCGGAGTGGGAGCACCCCTGGCTCTGGGCAGTCTGCTGGAGTGCTCGGGGCTGGAAGTGTCTGCCCGTCAGCTGGGCACACAACTTCTGCCTGGGTTCAGCTGGTGGATCGGGAAGAGTAGTCGCCCCCTGTGCCCCCCAAAACAGCCCTCCGCCACCAGCACCTTGTGCAGAAAGGGGCACCTTCCCAGGGCAGCAGGGGGAAGCCTGAGACCATCTTGGCTCTTGACCCAACTGAGCATTGCAGAAGTGTCAGCAAATGCAGAAGCGTCTAGAAGCTCTGAAAAACACATCCAGTGCCTGTTGGCATTGCTCCCTGGCCAGGCATGGCTGCAGGGCACTGTGTGTGCCCCCCCAGGGCCTCCCCAGCACCACCAGGAAAGGTCTCTGTGGTCTCTGTGACGGTGGCACCTCCTCCCTCGCCCTCCCTTTCCTCCTAGGCCTGGACTTGCTGCTTCTGCCTTGCACTCGCTCCTGCTTTCCTTGTCCTGCGAGGTGCTGCCGAGCTCCTGGGAGAGAGGGGTGCTCTGTGGGAGGGTCACACACGGGCTTCCCCTGCAAAGCGGCTTCCATGAGGCAAGCAGGCAGAGGGGTGCTGGTGGCAAGGTGGTGGTACTGGGGACAGACGGGTGTGACGGGGTGGCCAAGAACAACGCGGTGGCCGCCGGCGCCCAGCCATGATCCGTGTCCAGCCTGCCACGGGGCAGCTGAGCCCCCAGGCTTGGCGGGACAAGCCCCCACGCAGCCCTTGGCTGATGTCTGAACCGGGTGAGCTCATTTCAAGGTTCATTTGTAAGACAGCACCACAGTGAAAAAGAAGGGCAGCTTTTGCTGTAAATAGTTATTTTACACCTCTCAGTCAGGGCAAAGGCCTTTATTTTGGAGGCAGGAGGGGTGCGGGCGGGAATGCTGCCCTGGCTTTGGGGGAAGGCTGACATCTGTGCTGGGGGTTGTGGGGACCCAACAGCCCCATGCAAATGAGCATTAAAGGGAGCTTTCTGCAAATTCCCGCTTTCCTTTTGCATTGGCCACTGCCAGGTTTCCCTGAAAAGGGGATTCTCCTTCATAAACAAAGCCTGCCTTTTTTTTCCTGGGCTTTCTGAAAAAAGAAAAAAAAAAAGAAAGAGGAAAAAGAAAAGGGTCAACACAGCCCGGA
>VWYH01006637.1:201759-213504 GCA_013399365.1 Pampusana beccarii | reverse complement strand
CAAAGCCTGCCTTTTTTTTCCTGGGCTTTCTGAAAAAAGAAAAAAAAAAAGAAAGAGGAAAAAGAAAAGGGTCAGCACTGCCTGGAGTTTTCTTTTTTTGCTATTTGTCTACATTTCACACTCTGGAGAAAGAAAACAACTTTTAACATCTGTTCCTGCACTTTTTAAGAGGGAAAGAAAGGCTCTTGAAAAGAGGGAAAGTGTGGCAGATGTTGGCAGGTTCCCTCCGACGCAGATGTCTTGCTCCGAAGAAAACTTTCTTTGGGGCTTGGCGGCCAGGGCTCCTCTTTGACTCGGGACACGCGACTGCCTAGCGAACGAAGGGACGTGGGAAAGCGCTGGTGAACAAAAGGGCTTATTCAAACAAACCTGAGAGCCGTGAACAATCTAATAACCAGCAGAGAAATGGTCAGCGGCCCCCAGCCCTACTGGGGAGGGGTTCAGGGCAGCCAGAGGCCACGGGATGAGGGAATTTTGCCGTGTCCCCAGGGCTGTGAGTAGCGTTGTCCCCTCCTTAGCCCTGTGTGCTCCCTCTGGGGCATCCAGCGTGGCGCTTTGGCCAAGGACTGTCCTTCTTGAGGTGCTAAATGGTCTCAGCTGGTCTGCAGACCCAGCTGCGCAGGAGCTGGCTGCCCCATGGCAGCAGCAGGGGAGACGGAAGGCAGGTACCTGCCAGGCTGGGCTGTCCCACACGCACTGGCCAAGGCAGTGGGAGAAACCACGGGACAGCAAGGATGTGGCAGGACACAGCATCTTCGTAGACAAATTTAACTTTTAAATAAGAGGTTCTGAAAAGATAGTAATTTTTTAAAAAAATCCCAATCCTATTGATTAGGACCAGTTGAAAGATCCTTGTGAAACTGATTTTGAGGAAAGATTTTTTTTTTAATGGAAAACAAAAATACTGAGGAAAAAAAAAAGTATTTTCTGTGAACCTTCTGTTCACCCTCTCCCCTTCTCTCTGGCTAGTAAAATAAAATGTTTTAAAGTAAGTTTTTGCCATGAAAGCTGGTAATATTTCAGTTTAGGCACTTCATAAGAAAAAGTGAGAAGCCTAGAGAAAAGGGAGCAGAGCCAAGAAAATTCCTGTAAGAAAGTAACTAATTCCGGTTTGCTGTTAAAGCTGATGAGCTCTGTGGTGATTCCTCTGATTCCTGCATGCTTGGTTCTGCCTCATCTCTGTCCCAGCCCATTTTCTCTGCAGGAGGGATGCTGCATGTCACCAGAGACCCGTGCACCTGCCCAGGCTGCTCCCTCCTGCCTCTTGCCACTTGGGGCGATGCTGTGGACACCAGCTCACAACCCGGCAGGACTACCTGGTGGGCAGCTGCCAGGTGGGTGGAGGGGATGCTCAGGGTGTCCTGCCTCCTCCAGCCCTCCCAGCTGTGAGTGGGTTTGCTGGCTCTGCTTTTATCACAGGGGCTTTGCTTTTGGTACACGCAGTGACACAGGGTTTGTGAAGCGAGGAGCGAAGCGCGGGTTCGGGAGCCACAGGAGTGAGCAGGCTGCGGGCAGGGGCATCGGGCAGCAGGCAGGGACAGGGGAAGGGGAAAGCAGGGACAGAGGCTGCTGCTCGTGCAACTTCGGTGCGCCCCCTGCACCCTGTGCTCCCTCCCTCGGGGATGGGCTTCAGACCCACCTTGCGATAAGCAAACACTCACCAAAGAAATGCTGTTTTCACAAGGGCTTTAGTCATTACAAATAAAGAGTTTTTCATCTGAGGTTTTTCAGAAGGTCAGTTCTGGTTCAAGGCTGAGGTTTAAAAGTGAGGGCTGAAGCTCTCCGTGAAAAGGTTTCAATCTGTAGGTTTCTTAATAGCTGTAAATCCCAAGCAGCCCGTCCTGAAGCCCTGTGTTGCCCAGGTGGGGTTTGCTCCCAAAATGTTGCAGCAAGAGAGGAATGTGAAGGGCAGCAGGACATGCCGACACAGTGAGTGGATGCGCCGGGTCCGGAAGGCTCAGGCAGTGCCTGGGCAGGCAGGCTGGCTCCGGCACTCAGGCACGGAAACCGCAGCCACTCAGAGATTACTCACTGCTGGATTGCCTGGGGGGACCGGGCTCCATCTCCAGCCCGGCCTCAGTTGGGGCCCCACGGTGTCCTATGTTGGGCTGACACAGCATGGTCCACAGAGGGACCACATGTCCAGCAGCTTGGCCAGGACAGGATTGCGCAGGAAACAAACTGGGGCAGATGGAGTGGTACATTCCCCATCCCTGGAAACATTCAAGGCCAGGCTGGACGGGACTCTGAGCAACCTGATCTTGTTGGAGATGTCCCTGCTCATTGCAGGAGGTTTGACTAAACACGGTGTCCTATGTTGGGCTGACACAGCATGGTCCACAGAGGGACCACATGTCCAGCAGCTTGGCCAGGACAGGATTGCGCAGGAAACAAACTGGGGCAGATGGAGTGGTACATTCCCCATCCCTGGAAACATTCAAGGCCAGGCTGGACGGGACTCTGAGCAACCTGATCTTGTTGGAGATGTCCCTGCTCATTGCAGGAGGTTTGACTAAACGACCTTTGAAGGTCTCTTCTCAACCCAAACTATTCTGTGATTTGTCTGTGCTTGGGGCATGGAAAAGAGCATTTGCAGTTGTTTTCTATTATAAGGAGAGTTGTCCGAGAGCTCAGCCCTGATGCAGCAGATGCCATCCATGAAGAGACGTGAGACCGAAGGCACCATCAGAGCTTTCAGCGAGGGCAGCTGCGGCTGTGCTGGGGAAGGCTACTCCAGCGACCCTCTGTGTTGAAAGGTTGTATCAGTTAAATCCTTGGGGCTGGGGTGACGCTGCCTGTACCAGGTCATGGTTTTTGGCAGAGGGCTGCAAGGCATTGTGGTTTGTGTCTGGGTGAGAGTTGTGTGGCAAGTGGGGAAGAGGCAGAAGGGATCTGGAGATGAGTCTTGATGTCTGTGGTCAAGTGGTGGCCTGTTAAAGCAATGTCCTACACAATTTACTATGGTATAGACAGAGCTAGGAACACAGTTGGAGGTTCACCTGCTCCAGAGACACAGAGGGAGAGAGAGAGGACATACATGGCATTGGACAGTGCTACCTGCAGTATTTTTGTCATAGGGGGAGTCCAGCTCCAGAAGTGACATTGGACGTTTTCTGGAAATGTCACTGATGTTTCTCAATCCAGCTCCTTTGCTGAGTGCACCAAACCTTGCTAGCCCTAGCTCAGCTTCCTCAGTACCAGCTGGCTCTACCACCTTCGGGAGTGGACTCCTGGGATAGGAAATAATTACGGGGCTGGTACAAGCTGAGTAACTCTCAGCTTTTCTGTCACAGTCCCCCTCCAGCCTTCGTGTTAAGGATCAGCTGATTCTCCTGCCATTGCTCAAGACATCTCCTGTCTGGCAGGTTAGCAGTGCTCCAGGCCCCAGAGGACGCCTTATCTGCTGCTTCACAGCCAGAAAGCTGCTGCTTGCAACATGGGTCCTGAGCCAAGAGGCCTTATAGGAAGAAGAAAATCTGATAAGCTGTGTGGGTGGTGACGCACTGATAAGGGTTAGCCCCTCACCTGGGCCAAAGCCATGGTATGAGGGGTGAGAGGCAGGCATGGTGGAGAGGGCGTAGGGGGCTTTGAGGGGCTATTCAAAGGGGTTCTTGATCTTTCCCCGCCAGGCATCCTAGGAGTTGTTTCATTCAGTAGGGCAGCTCTGGGATTTTTCACACTCTGTGTGTGTGTAACGTTACCAGATGTCCCCTGATAACAAGCCTCATCTATAATGCAGCAAGTGCTTGGTTTATTCAGTAACCTTCATGTGCACAGCAACGTCTGTGTGGGTGCCTGGCTCCCTAAATATCAGAAACTGGGGCTCAGCACCCCACACCCCAGCTCCTGTACATCGCACATAGACTGCTTCTTCTTAGCTTCTCTGTTGCTGAGGCTGCAGAAGGATCTGGGTTAAGTTTCACCTTTGTGAGACAAATATCTCTTCTGTGACTGTGAGTAAATGCGGCTTTGTCCCGGCTTGGCCACGTGCCAGTAGCAGCTTTCTTTTTATAGTACGTGTGCATACGTGTTCTGACACCACATCCTGACCCCCTGACACAAAATACCTCATCAGCACGACCAAAGCAGCGAGGCCATCACCACGGATGCTCTGCAGGGAGAGGGACGTGCAGCCCAGCCACCAGCACCGGGTCCCAGGCCACAGGCAGTGACTTTGCTGTGGGGCAGCAGGATGGCCGGGGGGGCACTGGGCTTAGCAGCAGCATTTCTTACATCCTGCTTGTTTCTGGTGCTGCAGGGCTGGGATTGCAGCACCCCAGGAAGTGGGGAAATACTCACTTGGGGTTTTTTTTTGCTTGCTGGTTCAGTCTCCGTGCAGCCTGGCTGCTGGGGTGACAGCGGGAAACACAAGGGTTTAGGATGGGAGGGCATGAGCTACAGGTCTCTGGTCTTTGTGAGCCAAGTCTGGCCTGGATTGTACATGAAAATCACATCCTTCTCTCTAAGCTANTGCCTGGGGGGACCGGGCTCCATCTCCAGCCCGGCCTCAGTTGGGGCCCCACGGTGTCCTATGTTGGGCTGACACAGCATGGTCCACAGAGGGACCACATGTCCAGCAGCTTGGCCAGGACAGGATTGCGCAGGAAACAAACTGGGGCAGATGGAGTGATACATTCCCCATCCCTGGAAACATTCAAGGCCAGGCTGGACGGGACTCTGAGCAACCTGATCTTGTTGGAGATGTCCCTGCTCATTGCAGGAGGTTTGACTAAACGACCTTTGAAGGTCTCTTCTCAACCCAAACTATTCTGTGATTTGTCTGTGCTTGGGGCATGGAAAAGAGCATTTGCAGTTGTTTTCTATTATAAGGAGAGTTGTCCGAGAGCTCAGCCCTGATGCAGCAGATGCCATCCATGAAGAGACGTGAGACCGAAGGCACCATCAGAGCTTTCAGCGAGGGCAGCTGCGGCTGTGCTGGGGAAGGCTACTCCAGCGACCCTCTGTGTTGAAAGGTTGTATCAGTTAAATCCTTGGGGCTGGGGTGACGCTGCCTGTACCAGGTCATGGTTTTTGGCAGAGGGCTGCAAGGCATTGTGGTTTGTGTCTGGGTGAGAGTTGTGTGGCAAGTGGGGAAGAGGCAGAAGGGATCTGGAGATGAGTCTTGATGTCTGTGGTCAAGTGGTGGCCTGTTAAAGCAATGTCCTACACAATTTACTATGGTATAGACAGAGCTAGGAACACAGTTGGAGGTTCACCTGCTCCAGAGACACAGAGGGAGAGAGAGAGGACATACATGGCATTGGACAGTGCTACCTGCAGTATTTTTGTCATAGGGGGAGTCCAGCTCCAGAAGTGACATTGGACGTTTTCTGGAAATGTCACTGATGTTTCTCAATCCAGCTCCTTTGCTGAGTGCACCAAACCTTGCTAGCCCTAGCTCAGCTTCCTCAGTACCAGCTGGCTCTACCACCTTCGGGAGTGGACTCCTGGGATAGGAAATAATTACGGGGCTGGTACAAGCTGAGTAACTCTCAGCTTTTCTGTCACAGTCCCCCTCCAGCCTTCGTGTTAAGGATCAGCTGATTCTCCTGCCATTGCTCAAGACATCTCCTGTCTGGCAGGTTAGCAGTGCTCCAGGCCCCAGAGGACGCCTTATCTGCTGCTTCACAGCCAGAAAGCTGCTGCTTGCAACATGGGTCCTGAGCCAAGAGGCCTTATAGGAAGAAGAAAATCTGATAAGCTGTGTGGGTGGTGACGCACTGATAAGGGTTAGCCCCTCACCTGGGCCAAAGCCATGGTATGAGGGGTGAGAGGCAGGCATGGTGGAGAGGGCGTAGGGGGCTTTGAGGGGCTATTCAAAGGGGTTCTTGATCTTTCCCTGCCAGGCATCCTAGGAGTTGTTTCATTCAGTAGGGCAGCTCTGGGATTTTTCACACTCTGTGTGTGTGTAACGTTACCAGATGTCCCCTGATAACAAGCCTCATCTATAATGCAGCAAGTGCTTGGTTTATTCAGTAACCTTCATGTGCACAGCAACGTCTGTGTGGGTGCCTGGCTCCCTAAATATCAGAAACTGGGGCTCAGCACCCCACACCCCAGCTCCTGTACATCGCACATAGACTGCTTCTTCTTAGCTTCTCTGTTGCTGAGGCTGCAGAAGGATCTGGGTTAAGTTTCACCTTTGTGAGACAAATATCTCTTCTGTGACTGTGAGTAAATGCGGCTTTGTCCCGGCTTGGCCACGTGCCAGTAGCAGCTTTCTTTTTATAGTACGTGTGCATACGTGTTCTGACACCACATCCTGACCCCCTGACACAAAATACCTCATCAGCACGACCAAAGCAGCGAGGCCATCACCACGGATGCTCTGCAGGGAGAGGGACGTGCAGCCCAGCCACCAGCACCGGGTCCCAGGCCACAGGCAGTGACTTTGCTGTGGGGCAGCAGGATGGCCGGGGGGGCACTGGGCTTAGCAGCAGCATTTCTTACATCCTGCTTGTTTCTGGTGCTGCAGGGCTGGGATTGCAGCACCCCAGGAAGTGGGGAAATACTCACTTGGGGTTTTTTTTTGCTTGCTGGTTCAGTCTCCGTGCAGCCTGGCTGCTGGGGTGACAGCGGGAAACACAAGGGTTTAGGATGGGAGGGCATGGGCTACGGGGCTCTGGTCTTTGTGAGCCAAGTCTGGCGTGGATTGTCCAAGAAAATCCCGTCCTTCTCTCTTGGCTAGTTTTTTTTTAATCTGTGTTTTTATATCGAAATTTTTCACCTATCAAAGCAAGAAGTTTTACACCGCTTTTTGTTTTATAGATACTCTCTGGTTTTAACATTTTCTCTCTCTCCAATTCATTTATTTTTTTTCTTCCCCTCTTCAAATATATCTAGAGGGCTTTTTTTTTTTTTTTTTTTTTTTTTTTTTTTTTTTTTTTTTTTTTTTTTTTTTTTTTTTTTTTTTTTTTTTTTTTTTTTTTTTTTTTTTTTTTTTCCCTTTTTCAATTTTTTTTTTTGTGTTTTTTTTTTTTTTTTTTTTCCAAGTAGAGATGAGGGTTTCTTAATCCTCTGGGGGAACCAAAGCGGGTGTAGGAAGTCCTGCTAGCTCTTGGGTAGCACTTGCTCAGTGGAAGGAAGACCAGCGTCCCGATGGGGTGAAGAGCAGCCAGGAGATGCAAGCAGGTGGGCGATGCTCCGTGGGCTGCTCTGTGAAGGGCAAAAGCACAGCTTGTTCTTGCTTCATCTTCTCTGTAACAAGGCATGTAAAAATAGTAACAGAAACCCCACTGCCGCAACCTTTTTTTTCTCGTCTGTTTTTAACACTAGGGGCTGTGCCCTGGGTTTGCTCGATCAAAAAGCAAAAGAGGCCATGACACATGTGAGCTCCCCAAGGAGCTTTCCAGAAGAACACTCGTGATCACCTGAGTGTTCTGTTGTGATGTTTCCTCCCTTTTTACCATTCCTGGTGTGTACGTATACACACGCACAGACAGCAACTTGCTCGCACACAGAACATTTTCAGAAGATACGAATTTCACTGTAGAACGTAAATTAACTCTCTTTTGAAGGTGAACCCAGCTGAGCTGGGGGAAAGGGGCTCAGCCCTTCCCCAAACCAGTGCCTGGCTTAGAAGTTGGGGACGAGCAGAGCTCCAGAGTGCCCTTCTCCTCCAGAGCCAGGGATCCCATCAGGAGGAGGAAGAAGAGGAAGAGGACAGGCACAGAAAAGCTTTGGAGAGTCTCAGGGAAGGTCCCTGCACATATTTGCTGGAGTGGCTCAGCATAGATTTAAGTGTCAAGTGATACGGCAATGGTTCCTGTGTTAACTCAGCCCCACAGCAGCTGAGACCCCATCCAGCTGAAGAGCAGCACTAAGCCCATGCTGAACTGGGTCACTGCAGCAGTTTTTGGCTGTAAGAGCTAATTAATTCGTTTCTGCAAAGTCCTTTGAAGGGGTAAAGTGCTAAGTAAGTGCATAGCAGCTTTATCGAGAGGGTGTGGGCTTCAAAGCTTAACAGGCACTACTTAAATATGAACCGAGTTAGTAAACTGGGTTCGTAATTTCTTTAAAATGTAAAACAACAGGGAAAGCATCTGAAAAAAAAAGAAGACGCCACCAGTCGTTTTGGTAGTGCTGAGGCTGAGGAAGACTAACTAAAAGAAGCCAGCTCCCCAGAGGATGAGCAATTGTCTTCCAGTTCCCCTTCCCTGGCTTTCAACCTTAACCTGCTGATATAACCAGGAAAAACCTTTAGCCTTCAATAATTTTCCGTTTTAGAATTGATTCAGTAAAAGCTAGAGAATAAAAGCGCTGAGAAATACAGAAGAAGAGCAGTCTTTTTGGGAAGATCGGTGGGTAAATTGAGGTCAGTGGAGACAGTTCCCAGGGTACTTCTGCAGGAGCTCAGCCTCTTCTCCCACAGCCTCATGAAACCTGTGTGTGGCAGCCAGGCCTGGCACGGACACGTGGAGTGCGGCCGGCTCACTGCCATGATGGTCCTTCAGGCATGCTGGGTGACCAGCGGAGCAAACTGTCACCCACCGAGAGCACCCACGTGGGCAGGGTGAAAACTGAAGGCTCCTACCAATATATGGAATATCCTTTTTAATTGTTTCAGCAGTTTTCACAGCCTCGTGTCTTTCCTGCATGGTTTGGGATTTGTAGATGTATTTGCTTCCTGTTCAGTTGAATTAATGGATATATATTACTGTTTTATGTTTTGTTGTTAACTCAGGAAATACATTCTTCTGTGGTGCTGTTTTTCAGGGTGACTTCTGCTATTTCCTTCCTGTTTACCGAGCTGATGGAAATCTGGTTTTGACTTTAGCCATAGGTTCTTGCTGGAATGGATGCTGCCCTTTATAGATGACTTTCAATTGTGCCACAATAGTAAAAATTTTATTAAAAGGACATGGTTCTGCAGAATAATACACTGCTCTTCTTGCTGTCTAGGAAAGGAACTTGTAGCAGATTTTTTTCCCATGATTCTTCTGGCAATTTTTAAAAATTTTCTGACAATCTTTACTTTCTACCCTTAGTTTTTGTGATTTGCGCTAATATTTTTAAAATCTGTTTAAATTTTGAAATGGCACCTTGAATTGAGGATCATAGCATCCCTGTGAGAAAAAAACAAATCAAAGCGCCTGATTTGGATTACAATAACATTTATTTGTGCTTTCTGCTGTAAATAGGTTTTGGAGGCTGTGAGTCTGTTCATAATGTATTAATTGAAGGAACTGAAAGGTAACAAAATGCTCACCCAGAGGTGCTTCTTTGGGAAAAGCTTGAAGAGTCTGCAGTGACCATCTCTAGCCAGGAATGAGTGAAATGCAGTTTCAGGAACAGTCACAGGCAATTGCAAAACCTCTGTGATTAAATTCAGCCACTTCAGCTTGATCCAAAGTCCATGGAAAGACTCAGGATTCTTTTTCTTCCAGACTTTAAGTAGAGAATATCCAGCATAGCTGCAGTCATTCCTACTGCAAATATTTTCTGTCTAAAGCCTTTTCCCTTTCACTTTATGAGGGACTAGCAATCCGGGCTCTGGTCTCTGAATCACACCAGTGCATGCCCATGCCTAATTAAAACATAAACTAATGTTTGTTATGTTGTTTCCTCTTTGTATATTTGCCAAGACCACTGGCAAGAAGATTATTTTTTTCAGATGGTCCATGTCGTGCCTATCGAGATGGCCGTACAGGTGGCAGAGGAGCAGCTCCATCCCATCACATGGTGAGATGGGGCCATGCCTGAGGTACAGGCAGTGATTTCTGCCTCTGTGCTCCCTGCCCTGCTTTCCTACAATGCTTTGGGCTCTGTGCAAATGGGGCTGGTGCTGGGGAGCTCTCACAGGCACCACTGCCAATACGACTTGGCGCAGGGTGTTTCGTAGGAGTGACATTTACCTTGCTTGGGCTTGTTCCCATTTGGGCTATGGGCAGTGACATCCAAAAGCACATGGCAGTCTGCAGGATATGGAGGGATGCTGTGGGGGACATGATGAGGCGCACTCAGGACCTGGCCCTGCAGCAGGGCAGCGGGGAAGAGAATACCTCCTCCAAAGGGCAAGGACATGTGTCCTACTGCATTACAGCCCCGGGAAAGATAAAAGAGAAACCAGGTGATAAGATACTCCCCCTGTGTGAAGTACTGAGGAAGAGGAGCGTGCAGCAGAGGGATTAAGAAATAAGCCTTGATCCCTGGGGATGGAGTGGGAGAGAGACCCCGGGGGCTGCTGGGGACCCACTTTGAAATCGTATTTGAGAGGCAGTTTTGTCACCGCTCTCTTTAAGAAACCAGCCCAGTGTGAATGACATCTCACAAGCCTGATGCTCTTGCAGGGACACATTGGCCCAGCCTGGTTTTTGGGTGAACAGCAGGAGCCCATGGTGGTGTCAGCAGCCTCCCTGTCTCCTCCTGCCCTTGGCCTCAAGAAGAGCTGAGGAGGCTGGCTCTAGAGCCGCTGCCATGCAGGACCCGCATCCCGTGCAGGGCACAGCGGCTCTACACACGGTACAGTCAAAGGAAGAGGTGAGAAAAATAGAGCTGCTTCAAGGAAGATAAATTTTATAGGGTGGCATAGTATTTTTCACCATTGGTTGGTGTAGGGTGGTGATTAGAGGAGCTGAACCTGAGTTGCAGAGCTCCCTGGGACCCCAGACCAGGAGGAAAAAGCCCAAGGACCCCATTCAACTGTCTGTCCCTCCTGAGCAAAGCACCCAAGTCCTTGCCTTTCTATTTATACTTTTTTCCCAGTGAAGTAACTTATATTTTAATCGTGTTTACTTGCTTCCTAATTTGAGGGAATTAATTCACAATGGATGTCTCAGTCATGGCTGTGAATTAGTGAATTGCTAGTGTACTGAGAGCTCTCTCACATGTTGAATTTAATTCCTGCTTCTAAGAGCTTAGAAAAATCATGTGCTCTCTGCTCAGGGATTTCCCTGCAGTATACTACACAAGGATGGTAATTGCACCAAACCCGTTACTTGCGTGATCTTTTTTCCAACAATCATTCGTAAAGCAGTAGTGTCTTTTTTTCCAAGAGCTGGTGTTGAATCCCTGTACTGGTGCTTGCCTTTCATTCCTCCTTCTCTCTAGTCAGTACCCTGAATATTATCTGTTTAAACTTGAATGTTTTTAGCATAATTACAGGTTAACAGTATGAACTCAGACATACACACCCTTTCCATGTTGGCTTTGAAAACAACTATTCCCAGCTCACAAGCAGGATATATTAACTGCCAGCATTTTGCTGACTGCACACTGTGGGCCCAGGCAAGCTTGGCAAGCTGTTCCCCAGGTCCTGGCACCTTGTGCAGGCAGCGTGTCCCCCTGCCTGCCCCAGCTCCAGAGCTGCTCCAGCTCTTGTATCTTGATGTAAGAGCAAGTATTTATTTGGGGGAGATAAGCCAAGTGCAGGGAGCCATCAGGGTAGGAGCTGGAGGAGAACAAGGAGACTTGGAGCAGGGAAGCCAACAGGATGCTGCAGGTGGATGATGTGCAAAGGGTCCACGAACGAAAATCTGTCTCACAGGGGTGAGAAGTTGAACTGTGAAATACTGGAGTTTGCTGCCAGGCTGCTGGAAGACACAGCTGACGCAGAGTACACAGGATATATATCAAAAAATGTAATACCAGACCACTGCGTTTTCTTGGACAGCTGAGGGTGGTATTTGTTGTCTGGGTATGAAGCCTATTTTTGCTTATGTTTGATTTTTTTTTTTTTTTTTTTTTTTTTTTTTTTTTTTTTTTTTTTTTTTTTTTTTTTTTTTTTTTTTTTTTTTTTTTTTTTTT
>VWYH01006637.1:0-199894 GCA_013399365.1 Pampusana beccarii | reverse complement strand
GGGGCGGCCGCTCGGGGCAGGGCCCGGCCGTGCCCTGCGGCCTGTTCCGGCCGCTGCCCGCCGCTCTCCGGCCCCGGCTCTCCGCTCGGCGGCGGCCCGTGCTGGGAGGGACCGGCCGAGTCCTGCTGGGTAGCTTGGCCTGGGAGGCGGCGCTGCCTCCGTGGGGCTCGCTGCCGGCCGGCGGAGCGGGGCAGGTCCCGCCGGGTGCTGACTGCACCGGGGGGTCTGTGCCCTTTGGGGGTGTCGGTGTGTTTGTACGGAGGGGTCCGAGGCACTGGGAAGGGGAAGGTGCGGAGCGGTGCCTGATTTAGGCTGGTGCGGCAGCGCCTTTTATCCCCAAGTTCCTCAAACGCTGTGGCCGGGGACCGAATTAACGTGCAAAACTGCGCCGGGTTTAACCTCAGCCCGCAGGAGCGGAGCCGCAGCTCCCGGGCCGGGCAGCGGGGGAGGCTCCGTCCCGGGCAGGGGAGCGCAGGTGGGCGGGCACAGGGAGCCTGGTGGCCGGGAAAACACCCAGTTAAAATCGCTTCTTTGTTATGTCTTTTATTACACGAGTTGGTTGGAGGTGCGGAAGAGGCACTTCTTAGCGCAGTCCTCTCGATGTCCAGGTCTTAAGGCTTCTTTCTTCCTACAGTTGTTACTTATGGTTATAGACCTAATAGGCCTCTGTGTAGAAATAACTGTATGTGAGGGCTGTTAAGATCTTGATTTTTTTTGTTGCGGACTACCCAGTAGAAGGCTAACACAGCATGGTCTCTGTGTTCCATAAGAGAAAAAGTTTTTTCATTGTTTTTTCCTACAATTCAGCATACTGAATACTACTAGTATTGAAACTAGGATGTATTCAGGTGTTTTTTTGTATTAGAATTTTATTTTTTTTAAGGAAAATGTGATTTGCGGTTAGTGATCATCTAGGTGCATAAGATTTATTTAAAACCTATATGCTGTCTTATGAGAATGGTGTGATTTAATTTGCATGATGAGTCAAAGATTAAATTACATGACCTAGGCTAGTTAGTTTCAGTGAGGCGAGTAACAATGCTGGGAACAACAGTTTAAATGAAGACCAGAAATGAAATTTGGTTAGTGTCAAAATGTTGCAAAGTTTTTCTTGTCTGTGTTTTTTTTAAACTTACCTGTTAGAAACTCTAATTCAAGGCCCTGTGTCTTCCTTTCAGCAGCATAGCTCATCATCAGGAAATGTGTCTTCCTTTATAACGTGAAGAGCTCATGAAATCATATACTGTCAGAGGAAATTTAACATCCTGAGCTTGTGCTGTGGCATCTAAACTTTTAAATAATAGATTTTTACTATTTAAAACATCATGTACCCTTAGTTAATACCTGTTACCTAATACCTGTTGATGTGGCACATTCCTTTAACTGCAGAGGGGAAAAAAGGCCAAGAAGTATTCTGTGGATTACAGTAAGCATGGTACCTGTTTTGGAGTCAGAAATAACTTGATTTTTTTTTCATTTGTCCTGTGCAAATTGGCAGTTTATCTGATCTGTAAGAGCGGCATAATGCCCCATGGCTCTGTGTCTTAGTAGGGTTCTGGCTGTTGTGGACTTGCTGTTGTAAGAATATTGTATTTTACAATTAGCTTCATGGTTGTCTTGTGACATGAGAAACTATTGAATCAGCCAGGTAGTAGACACTGAGCTTAAATTGTGTTTGAACTGTAATCTCAATGGTTGTGTGATATATGTGTTGCTGGGGTCTTTTCCTTGGTCAGACAAAGAAAGTACCTTGGTACAAGGGGAGATGGTGTCTTCTGGTGTTGGGAGCGAACCGAATAAGGTCTTGTAATGTAAGTTTGTTTGTATGGACTAACATGCTGCCAAATATTTCTAAATACTGATAGCATTGATTCTTTTCAAGTTAATTGCATTCTCTTATTTACTTTGACACAGAGTTCTGAAACTTTCATGCGTTCTGTAGGTATTTAGTGCATGTGTATAGATGGAGAGTTATAAACCAGTCTCCTTTATTTGTATACATACATCTATCTTTAAAAATATGAATTCTAAATAAAAGTGCCAGGTAAGTAATACTTTGTGACAATATGTCTTTGAGAGATAATTATGCTCTTTGGGTATTATCAAATGCAGACAAATGTGTATTCCCAGTGGGGTGTGATAATATTAAGAAAACTCCACCTATTGGAATTCCCTGATTGCTTTTATGAAACATTTGTTCAGGAGGGAATGGTATATATTTTGATTCTATTGCAGAAGCTAATACTTCAGTCTCTTATTAATTAGTGGATGGTTGGCGAATGAAACCTTACCGTTGCACTGTGCATGCGCTCTCTAGGTTTTTAAGGTGTTTTTGTGGATGCTGGAATTGCTGACCAGTGTACTCACTTCAGAATCAATTCTCATGTTTGTTGCCTTAATGTTTGTGTAAAATCTTTGTGAAAGTGGTGATAATCACTGTAGTGTGCTCTAGACACTTGTTAAAGTGATGTCTTTTTTGTGTTGCATGTAGAGTTTTGGAATAGCTTATTAATAGTTGATGCTGGTTTGAAGCAGGGAGGAGGAAGGAGCCTGGATGACCTTTTGAATTTCCTTCTGGCTCTGCTTTCTGTACTTGTGACACTTTATAACATGGTTTAATTACAAGAGCAGCTATTAAAGTATGATTACCCTTGTCTAATTGGAGGCATCTTGCAGCTTTCTATCAAAAATAAAATTTTACTCATCTGCTCCGTCAAAATTAATAGTACCACAACAGCCTGCAGCTATTTTATGTGAATAATGTGCAAAGCAAAAATAGGGGTTTAATTTAAAATATCATATTTTATACATTGTACAGTTGAAATCTTGTAAATTTTGCAGTTTCTGGTAAAGAAATCGTGGCCTATGTGCACTTTTACCACTTCTTCTTAACTGCATGTTGAAGCCAGATATTAATCACATTGGACAAAAACCTTTTTAGTTGTTCAGCGGTCCTAAGACGTAGCGTTCACTGTAACTGTGTGTTTTTGTAGCTGTAGATATACTTCAAGCAAAATGAAAAATTGTTTTTGCTGTTAGTGCCCCAAACTTCACTGTTCTAACAGGAGGAGAACTTTTAAAATGTTACTTCCCCAATTTGTTGTCTAATTTAGGGTGTGTATTAGTCGGAATTGTTTGGCAGTTCAGCTCTCATTCCCTTCTGTCCGGGCTCTCAGTGTCTGACTTGTTGCACCACAAGCCGGGAGAGGTGTGAGCCAGAAGGAAACGGAATGTCTTCAGTTAGAAGGTGAAACTTTACGCTGAGATCCTTCCCCACCCCCCAAGTGCAAACACAAAGGTTAAATTAGAAGATGATGCTGTCTTGAATTATTTTAACAGACTTGAGCTAAGCTTTTAAATGTACACTTCATGGGTACCTAGGGCTTAAGCCGGTGTCATGTGAGTTTGGTCTTTCTTGAGCCTGAACAGATTTATATGCTTTCGTTATTCCACCTCACAATAAAACGGCACCTTCGTTTGTCCCTAATCAAATAAGCTTTATAAAGGGTTGAATTCAGGATTGATCCAAACTGGAAGCAGCCAAAATACTGTGTATTTACAGGAAAAGCTGTGGTTGTTCCTCAGTAGCCTTCATGGCCTGTTATGTTTTGGTTTTTTTCCAGACAACATTAATTTAGAAAGTAAATTTCTTAGGTTTAAACAAACAACTGCAATTTGCTCTCTAACTCCCTTGTTTTGAGTATGCTCACTAGTACTTCAAATAGTCAAAAGGCCCTATAAGAAGTTCCTGGCTGTGGACTTCAGATATGCTAAAAGGAAGCAAATTTTTAAGCCTGTCTGCAAAGGCATAAAATTATGGGGGAAATCACTGAATGTTGTAGCTAATTTTTCTGTTTATGTGCTACTTCTAATAAAATACCAAGTTCGTTTCTAAAGATCCATTTGGTTTCTAATTCTTTCCTCACTTTTGAACACTTGGGGAATTCATCGCTCAAAAGATAAATATATCAAGACAGTTCAAAAATTTGTAAGTTATACTTAGGACAGAACTGTAGAATTTGTATAGCGTGTTTTTCTAAGTTCAGAAACATCTTTGGCTGAAGTTATTTCGGAGTTACCACTTGAGTTATTTTAAAATATTGAAATATACTGTCAAGTGTTTCACAGCAAAATGGCTGCATCAGTGAAAAATTGCTGTGTGCTGCTTTTTGATCCTTATCCCATTGTGTATTTTTTAAATCAATTTGTATTGATAACAAATTCATTTTTCTTACTAAAATTATGTAACTAAATGTTTAACTACAAACCCTACAAGGTTTGAAACTTGGCACTTAAAATAGCTAAAATAGAACTTGGCTGTAAATTAATATGTCAGCTTTTCAGGGAGTTGAATATGTGTGATTGTGAGAGAAGTACTTGTGTTCAGTCCTTCGTGTGTGAAAAATGTCTTATCTCCTTTGAAGTTATCTGTGCTAAAAACATATAATGAAAAAATTGAGAAGCGTTCCCAGAAATGTGGAACACGTATTTTTTTCTGGCTGGTAGAGGTGGCCAGGCAGACAGCTGACATCTGAAGAAATACCTTTCTGAAAAGTTGTTATGGTTTTATTTACTGACTTTTGAGTGAAACATGCTGGTACATAGAAATCCGAAGAAAGCCTTTTGCACAGACAGCTGTGGAAGGGCCCGTGTCTCACCGTCCAGCCCTCATGGCTGGTGCCACTTCAGATCTTGCCAGGCAGAAGCCAACTGCGACTTTCACTGTTGTTTTCTCTTTACTCCTCTGGCCAAGAGCTCACCTGGGAGGCTTACCATGGATGGATTTTTTTTTTTTTTCTCCAAATATTTATTGAGAGCCATGCCAGCTTCCCAGCTCATCTGCTGAGGAGGTTGCTTTAAAAAAAAAATCCGTAACCGCTGAATTATCAGTAACATCTTGTATGGTGGGGTAGATGTGTGTGCTGATAGCACACATTCAGAGCATCCTGCTGCAGTGGAGTCTCTGGTCTCTTCCCCTGGGTAAGCAGTTTCAAGAGTTTTTGCTACAGTTGTAGAAATGAGGCAAAAGTTACTTGCATCATTGTCTATTACTTTGACCATTACAGGTAAAGTGTGCACTTTACTGCCTTAGCAGATCATACTCCTTTTAATATATGTTGAAAGGTATTTTTGCCTGATGTGTTTTAACAGTTTATAAAATTAAACAGCATATAACATTTTTGACTTTGTTGAACATTGTGTCTAGACAAAGAGCAAAAGAAAAGTTTGTTCACAGAGAAGTAAGATTTTAGAAAATAAAATGGGAATTTTATTCTACCTGAATGAGCCCTCACAGACACTCACAGAGTGTAACACACGTGAGCACTGAGAAGTCTCTCCCACACAGTTTACAAAGGCATCGTTCTTCTAACCTGTAACACCTGCTATTCAAGTCCCAAGTTTCTTCTGACTGGAGATTGGATGTGATGGAGAAACTTTACATGGGAATTTAAAGAGGCACCTTGTAGGGGAAAGAATTGAGGCATGGTTCTTGATAAAGGCTTTGTATGTGCTCAGTACTAAATTATAAAAATCTTGGAAAAGCAAAGTTAATATCTCAAAAGTTAAGAAATATTGATAACCTCACTTTGCTTATACTGATTTGGTACAAAAAGTTAGATTATGTGATTGTTTTCAGGTTTTGTTCAGCAGGAACTTTGTTCAGTCAGTGCACAGGAGAGTGCTCAGTGAAGAGCCATCCTTGGCATGTACTTGTTTAGTTGCAATGTAGTATTTGGTCTTTCAGTTTATTGCATGAAACTCCATTCCCTGTAGACAGGAGGATTCGGGTTCTTGTGAGTTTTTCATTGGTTCACAGATAGATGAAAGTACATTTCATACCGGTTTTCAGCAGCATGGTGGTTCTTTCCCTTTTTTTTCAGGAGACAGGGAATTTTCACCTGTGTTCAAGTGCTTGACATTGTGTTGTGTGGTGGAGCACTTGAGAGCTTACGCTTCCAAAGCTTTTATTCCAATGGCATCTGTTGGTGACGTGAGATTCAGTTGCAAGAGACTTATGATTTTCTGCAGGGGCAACTGGAGACCATCTGAGCTGTTACAGTGTATTTGCAGTGGCATTTGTCATTTAGAGACCTGAATTGCTGCCATGGTATTAGTTGTTAGCTTCAGAGTCCTGTTTCAGGCTTCCAAAAGGGGACAGATACTTAAATAATGACCACATATTAGGTGCTTGGGTTATGTGTTGCCTGATGAGAAAGGAAGATTTGGGATGAAGTTCAGCTGGCCAGGGCAGTGCTCGAGGGTCTTGACTGAGGGACCTGGTTTTGCTGCCCCCTGCCTGGTTGCATGCTTTCCAACTGTAAAATCAATACGGAACAGCTTCTATGGAAAATTACCATTTTTTTTTGTAGCCTAGCATGTATGTCAGTGGAATAAACAAAGACTTCTCTTAAAGTATAATTAAGAAACTAAAATAGTCAAGATAATTATAAAACCTTAAATCTCAAAGACTTGGTTGTTGGATTTGAGGGCCTTGCTACTTGAACATGAGAAGTTCAGCTTGTCTGAAAATACGGTCTGCAAGCAAACACTGTCTCCAGTGGCCAGGATAAGTAGTCTTTTTACATGAATTTCATGGATAATGATTGACAAAAAAAACTTCTTTAAAATATTCTAGTTTTTCTAAACAAGTGCTGTTCTGGATGTGATTTTTAATCTCTAAGAAAAGCAGTATATTGACTCATCAGCATTGACTAACACAGTTCCGTTTTACATCTATAATTGACGTTGAGCAATATTTAAGCTCTGTAATAGGGTGGAGCTGGAGTAAAGAGTTTTTCTATTAGGAGCTGCATCCATTCGCAGCATTTTGGGCAGTCCTGGCGTGGCCGTGCAGTGTGACTGGTGTTCCTCCTAACCCACGGGCTATGGTGAGGGGATTAACATCCTTAGATCCAAAAGAGCCTTGTTATTTCAGGTTAATGGAATATATTCTAGATAAGTCTCAAAAACTTCAGGATATTTGTGCGTGAAAACAAACTTAGGAATGTATTGAAGTTTTACATTTTGTGAAAGAATTGTGTGTCGGTTTTCTTCATTCCTTTAACTTGGAAAAAACAAACAGCCTCCAGACCCCCAGCCTTCTGGCTGGTAGTTGTAGTTATTGCTTCCTACCTGTATATATACATTGTTACCTGTCTTCAAGAGAAATGAACTTTGTTTAATGAACTTTCATTCTTGTTTAGGAACTTACGTGTATATACATGTGTGCATATATATAAATACAAATGTTAACAGCCATGTAATCATGGATATATAGTGTCCATCCAACAGAAGATAGATGATGTTTTTTCCTTTGAGACTAACCGTGCAAGGCTTTTTGCTTCCCTTAGGAATTGCACTAAATAAGGTCTCAGCATTGCTGCAGTCGAGGTGTTGGAATCCGCAGAGTAGATCTGCTCTCCCTCTGGCGTTGGCAGCCACCCCTCATATATTTACGCAAGTCGAGGACTTAACGGTATAAAATCTAGGAAGAAATGTCAAATCTCTGGTTTTAGAATTGGTCGTTCTTGAGCTCTTTAGCAAACAAGGGGAAGGATTGTTGGCCAGAAATACAGCATCTTTCCTTTCTTAAATGGGTTATTTTAAACTTCCAGAGTTACTTACAAGCCTTGAAAAGTCTTAGTAAGTACAGCAGAAGTTTCTACAACCTGTCACTTCTATTTATTATGGTATTCTAACTTTCAGTGTTGTGAATTCGTGCTTCCAAGATTTATACCAGAACTGAGAAAATCTGACCTTTCATCCAGTCCTTCAATTAGATAACTGAACTGAACTAATTTTAAAGTGATTGTGAATGGGAAAATTAAAATCTATATTTTAGCAGCTAAAAGGGACATCTCGATAGTTTCAAAAGCAATTGAGTATTGAGTCTTTTTACATTGTTTATATAAATCTTGTTTGACTTAGTAATGAAAAACATTATTTATGTTTTTACTGCAGTCAAGCCTTAGGTTATAGTTCTAGACTATAAGGTATTTAAAGCATAACCTTACCCACTCCTTAAATTTCACATTTTACTAATATGTTGATTACTTTTGTTGTTGAAAATGGAACATAGAAAATGTTTCAGAGAATTATGATTTCTTTTGGCTCACCTTTGTAATTAAAACAAGTCTTTTATCATAGAAACTTTTTTTTTCTTAAAACAGTTAAAATTTGTGAATAACTTCAGAGTTTACCAAGGCTGTGAATTTTGATAGCTGCAAATTTTTATTTCTAGACTATTTGATTGTTTAAGGACTCTTGTTCGATTGAAGCTTTTTGGTGATGTAGAAAGCAATGGCATTGTACTGTTGTAAACTCCCGTCAAAGTAATTTTCATAATCCCGTATTTAAATGGAATTAGCGTTAAGATGATGCACCAGTTAACAATTTTAAAGTGTGTTGTTTCTTTGTTTTCCCCCCACATAGCCCTAAGAAAGAGAAGGAGTTGACAGGATACTGATGTAGCTGAATTATCAGCAGATCTTCTGAAGGGCTGACACCAGGCTCAGGTGGGAATGCTTGCATTTCAGCTGATCACACATCATCTTTGTAACTACTGAAAATATTGTGTGATCATTCATTGGGTAAACTTGCAGAGATGATAACAACTTCTTCTGGTAGTGTCTAATTTTTTCTTGATAGTGTTACACAGTAATTGCATTGGAGTTGGGAGCTCTTATTTTAGTATTGTGAAACAATCTGATAGTTCCTTTTTCCAGTCCAGCTCTTCTTAGCAGGTCAGATAAGGGAACTCTGTCCCTCCAAGATGCTTCAGTTTTTCCACTCGGTTAGTTGGCATAATATTAGTTGCCTCTTGTTACAAGCCTCATTTTTTCACTTGCTGTCAGTAGATTGGTAGCTCTCTAACATTTTTCGTTTGTGGTCCTCTTGGTGTGTTGCTGGAGAGATGCTGACTCCTATATAGAAAATGTAAACAGTGCTGGTTTTAGTTACATTTTGTGAACCCTCTGGAGAATCACATCTACAGTAGCTATTGCTAGCTACTTTGAAGTGAAATCAGTTGGGAAATCTTCCTTTTGGAAAGGTATCTTTCTGCTGTGGTATTCCCCATGCCCCTGTTTGTTTGTTTGTTTGTTTGTTTTAACTGCAAAAATGCTTCTTGAAACTTCTGGACAACTTCTCTTAGTTTTAGCAAGCAGGAACTGTAAAGTGTTTTGCTCTAAGTTTTGATTGGGATAAATTTGAATGCTAAACTTTCGATGAGGACATCCTACCCGCCTGCCCCAAGCTGGTTATTTTCTTGTAGTTGTTACTCTGATGGAAGCAGAGAATTTTGCTTGCCATGATGGGGTCTGCCTGGAAAGATAACTCGACTGTTCCCAGAAGAGAAATCCAGATGAAATGTAGCATGTATGTGTATCTGATGGATCACCACAGACATCTGGCACGTTTCTATTCTGTTTCCATTTAATGTACAAGTAACTTCTAGTAACTGGAACTCTCAGGTGGCATCAGGAAGGAAAAGGACTTTCACATGAGTTTTTCAGGAAAATCTGGCTTTTCAGAGTGTGTTTGCAGACATATCCTGCTGTATCTTAGGTCTTTGGACTGTCAACCTGTGGGTCATCGGAAGGACTCTTATAGGGTGGCATGGCAGGAGGTTGGACACATTTTAGGGGGCAATCTAGATCATTCTTCCTTCTTGATTCCTGTGCTGCAGAGCATTTCATAGTATGGAGTTCAGGGCTACACTGAAACTTTTCTCTTTCTGCCTCACAATATTTGCCACAAAAGGAAAATACGATGGCGTGGTGTTAAAAGTTCTGGCTCTTGCCTCATCTCTCCTGAAGGTTTGTGCCATGGCGAGTTCTCCTAACCCTGGTATGCATCGTCTCTGCCCTTAAGTTTATCTTTCTGTGATCTGCCCTGCCCCAAAGGAACACACCTGTCTTGGCAGTTGAGGTGCGATGTGGTTTATGTGTCAGAAATCAAATCTGTTAGTGACTTTGAAGATGTAGACCAAATATGTGAACTGGCAGGAGAATCAGAGGTGGTTTGAGGGAACTGTGTAAAGGACACTTCTTTTTTTATAACTGCTTTAGGAATATTGTGATCTTGAAATTATTGCTGTGGAATTTCTGTATCACTGTGGCTGGTTCTTCTCTTGGGAGAATTTAATGAATTGTCATTGAAGGGTTTGTTTTGTTCGCTTGTTTGTTTTATTTTTTATTATCATGGCACACAGTTTGATCATCAATTCAGTAATGACTTCTAGTTTAGTTGAAAAGGGAGATAATATTATCAGTGTATTTTCTCTTTCCTGGACCTGTAACAGTTTTGTTCATGCTAAACTTCAGGCATCTACTTCTCATAAGTGTATTTCTTACAAACACACTGGTGTCTTGGTAGCAATGAGGTGTATGTCTGAGTATCTGTGTGTGTTCTGGCCTATAATGTGGTGGTTTTTTTGGGTTTTTTTTTGGTCTATTTCAAGTGACTCTTGATCTTGAGTATTTAGGGAAAAAGAGAAGTTTCTGCTGGCTAGCCTTTGATTTTGCTGATCTTTGTGCAATTTTCCCATCTGCCGTATTGTCCCTAGTACAGCGTACTTGGGAAGGAGCAGTCATTTTCGTCTGAGGATAAGCCGGGTAAAAGTTCCATGCTAAAAGTACCTCCATACAGCTAGCTTGGGAAAATCACACTTGACACTTGATTTATGGTGGTACTGGTGTTGGTTGTCAGTATAAAGAAAAGAACACTCTCTGTAAAGGTACCTAATCAGTAAAGCCCTGGCATGGTTGCAGTTACCATGGTCAGAAGTTGTGGTTTAACTAATATAAGCTGTATCGGCACTAGTAGGATTTACCGACAGAGCTGTGTCAGTAAACCCTTTGTATTGTCATCAAAACTGTATTTTAAGTGCTGGGGACCATGGCAGAATAATAGTTTGACAGAAAGCGTATTTGTCAAATGGATAATGACCTTATGGATCAGCTCAGATATTTCCTGTACATTAGCTCCTAGTACTAGGTAAGAGATAATTTAAGGGAAAAAAAAAACCTGAACAACTTCTTCCCTTTACTGAATGAGGATGTAATAAATGAGAAGGAGAGGGTTCACAGTAATGGTGGGGTCATGATTCTGAGTCGTTTATTGATTGTTCTCTCCTGCCTTCTCTGTGACTCAGTACATAACTCCCCTAGGTTATGTCAGGAACTCCCTTTTGCAGAGGAGATATGTAATCATTGAATAATGTGCCAAGTTCTTTCGGTTTCATGTAGCAAGAATCAGCTTGGATTCACGAGAGTCGATCTCAGAGTAATTTACATTTTAATCTTTGTGTCATGCCAATGGGGTCTCTCCATAAAGGTAAAAATGGCAGAATTGAGGAGTCATCTGTGGCCTCAGAGTCACCTCCCAGGAGTTCGACCACTTGACATCTTTTTGCAGCGCAGCTTGCCGTGCCTGTTGGTTTTGGGTTTCTGCCCTAGTTATGTCAAACTAATGCACAACAGTAAACTCAGAGACATTAAGCTATGCTAGATTGCCTGTCATCTCAGCTGGTTTCTGAAGGGCTGCTGGGACTGAGGTGAATTGTACAGTAGTTTAACATAGTCTTTAATTGTGAATGCCCAAATTGATTATTTTGGAAGGGAAGCCTTAGCAGGTGTAATATGTCAAAGCAGAGACTGATGTAGTTTATTATATTCTGCCTATGGTAGGGGCCAGTAGTCATCAGTTAGGGAAAATGGGTACTCCTTGATATATCTTCCAGTTCTTAAGTCAGTGTTTTTAGGATGTTCCTGAGCTATGTTTGGATCATTGTTGAATAACCCATTAACTTAATAGTTTGATGTTGTCGGTTTTTTTTCCCTACCTTTGTTACTTGTGCTTCTAGAGAATGACTTGTGTAGTTTTTTGTTCGTTAAGGGAAAATTATCTAAAGAAAATGGCACCTTAGAGGATTGCACCTGGAGCAATCCCAGGACCATTCTTACAGTTTAATTGTTCGGAACTTCTCTTCAAAACAAAACTCCCAAAAAGCACATGTGTGTTTCCCGTCCTATCTTGTGCTAGTACGTAGGATTCTCATCCTCCTTACTTACATAACTAATTCATGTTTTAGGTAATCTGCTTTTCCTCTGTCTGTTGCACCAGCTTTCTGGTTAAAAACTAAATGCCCATGTTGTGTTGCTGGTAGGTTTTCCTGTGCCTCGCTTGTGCAGTTTCTGATGTTCGTACAGCTGTCTTTAGTTATTGGGCCACGTTAACTGTAGACTATAGTGCACTATGGGAAATGAAGTCAGGCATTGAACTGCAGTGTACTTTCTGCCTTCACTTTTGCCACTTCTTCACTCTCAACACCCTTAGATCTATATCGGAAATCTAATGCAAAGGGAAAACCTCTGGAGAGGAATGGGAATAATTATACTCAGGAATAGAAGCAGTTACAGAGGAGGCTCTTTGGGTTTGCATTTTTGCTTCCAGGGGTGGGCAGAATGGCGCGTACATAATTGCAGTGTTTTTTGTCATGTAACAAATATTCTGGGTTTTGTGATGATGCAGTAAAGGCATCTGAGCCAACAGGGGGTTTGACTGTAATGCCAGGTTATGGGAAAATTATTTGAGCTTCAACCTGGCCAGAAGTGGGCACATCGTCTGACAGCTTCTCTTGAAACTTGAAGTAAGTTTTTCTTTCTTCGTGTGCAGTGTGTTAGAGATACTAGTTACTTTTTGTGATGAAACTTGTGATTACTATTTTTTAAAAAATACGTTTACCAAGGAATGGGTGAGGCATTTACATGCTTGTCTGTATACCATATTGCAATATAGCAGTAGGTTTGTGGGGAAACAAATGGGTGGGGTAACTAAACAGTACACCAGGGAAAGAAGCTGAGTCATAAGATTTCCTTGAATATGGAGAAAGAGCTGGGATCTCAGACACCGAACATTAGTATTGACAGACTGTTGTGCCTATTCTGGATCTCTGAAGCCCCTCTAAAGCAGCAGCCTTATTTAAAACCTATTTCTACTTAAGTTTCTGCAGAAGCTCTGTAGCTCTGTGCTAAACTGAAGTGAATGTAACGATCTGCAAGTCACAAAGTGTAAGGTAGCTTAGGAGACTGCAGTGAGCTTGTAGAGCCTGATGGCAGTGGGTGCCCTGCTCTTTCCCCCGCATGGTGCAGGTGTCTGCTGGAGAAATCGGCTCTGGGAGAGGCACAAGGATCAGTAATTGAATGGCAAGAGAGAAGCCTGCTTAATGAAAGGAATCAGCTGGCATTTGCTGCTAAAGAAACAAGCAGGGCTGTGAACTGCTGGGCTCTTAATTCCTTTGAAATTTTCTGAAAGCCATAAGATGTTTCGTATGATGTGTTTCATTTTTATGTAGAAATTTATTTTCCAGTTTTCCTTTTTTTTCTGAATCCATTGCGTTGATCTTTTTTGTTCACTTAATTGTTCATCTGTATTACAGCAGAGAATTTACCATTCTTAGGTAGGGGATTTTTTTCCATTTTAATCTTTAAGTGGTTAGCACCGCAAATAATTCAGTGATGCAAAGTTGTGAAACTGCTTTTGTGTCAGATTAAAGTTTTCATACGCTGCAGACTTGATAGAACAAATTAATAGTGAATTTTAAGGAAGATGCTGGTGTTCAGTGATGGGTGGGACGTGCCAGGGATGAGATGAACATGCCTGTCTTGAAAGAAAACTTACATGTATAAATTATGTTCCTCACCAAATATCACAAGAGGCCCAAGCAGATCGTTGGCTGCTTTAGCCATGTACTATGTCAAAAGGTTTACTACTTGTATGTGAGAGAGCTGATGGAGTCCCTCTCTCCATGTTTTAAAGTTGTCTTGAAAGAAATGCTGGAAAGATGTGCAGAAGTATTCAGAGGACAGCAGAAGTGCCTTAGAGCTGGAGTATACTCTTAAATTTTGCCAGCTGGTGGTGCCAGGAATTACCATTGACAACCATAGCCATTCTGTTAATGGTGTGCTTATGCAGGTAAAGCGATGGTTGTACTAACTAGTTCATGTTGGAGCCCTGAAATAGATTGAGGTATGGCTTCTGCTCTTTATCAGTCTCCTTTCCTCCATAATAGAAAGGTTTTGTCTGAGAGGTTGTATTAGTAAACTACGCTATTTAGACATGAATTTTAAATGAGAGGCTGTCATGTTTCAATTTGTTTAAGGTATCAAAAAGAAAACTGAAAAAATGTTTTCGTTACACTGCTGAGGCTCTAGAAAATTGTTTAATCTAGTGGGAAACTACACATCCAGAACCAGGGTACTGAAAGATGCAGTAGACAACAGCACGTGGAAAGTGTGGAAGAATGTTTTGATGATGAATGTGAGTACTCTGTGTGAATAATATCCTGAAGGAAATGCTGGCTGCTGCCTTCGGTCAGCCATACTTGCGCAATGAGAAGCGGCGAGGCCTTTCAGGAGGACGGGCAGGAGCCGGGCCGGGCAGCGCTGGGCTGGCACGGGCGTTTCCGCTGTTTCTGGGTGGAGCGGGCGCTGCCCGGGCCCTGCTGCAGCGCAGGGGCTGCTGCTCCTCTCGCTCGCGCCGCTGACGGAAAGTACAGACAGTACCTCAAGTATGGTGAAGTACTCCGATAACCAGTAAAACTCTGTGATCTTGTACAGGGGGGCTGAATAGCTAATATGATGTCTACTCCTGCCTTTGAAGTGCTTGAATATTCTTTTCCCAAGGAGCGTGGTAGCTTGCATAAAAAATGGTTCTTGGATCAAAGGAATGGCTGTCATTCTTGCTTTTGGATGCTGGGCATGTCTGAGAGTGAGGCAGTGCTTTTAAAAATGCATAATTTCTTGATCTATTTCTGGTTTTATCATTCTAACCAGCCTTCGCAGCGGTGAATTCTGGCTGAACTAACAGCTGCTTGTAACAATAAGACCTGATGAAAACTGATTTATGTTACTGGTTTCAATATTGGCTTAATGATCCTTGTTAATCCAAGAGGCATACAGCAAAAGAACAGGTTCTGAGGGGAAATCAGTTCTATCGGGACAAGCACGTGCTCACGGCGTTATGGTTTTGATACAAACATGCCTCTCTGGCAAGATGCGGCATGTTTTTTCAGCAATAAACTGGTAAATTGTCAATTAAAAATGCATATACAGAGTAAACCCAACTGTTTATTGTGAATCTGGGTATTTTGCTTTTGTAGACTCTCTTATTTATTTTATTGTATTTGCTTAAGTCAATCTCCCATGTGTTATTAACACTGTTGAATGTAACTGGCATGTGTTAAGGATTTGGGGTTGGCAGTGGGCAGCCTCCCTGCCCCTGGAGAAGGAGATGAGGAGGAGATGCTGTGCCCTTCAGCCTCCTCCTCACCTTCCTCTCTTGGGCTGGCTCTGCCTCACACCTGGGAGTGCCTTGTGCTGGTTTCTTTGAAGAACATTTCATAAATATTTTATTTTTTTTCTTCCCTCCCCCCCATTTATGTTGGGTTTGTCTTCTGCCATTTTGTTGAGCTCAGTCAGCATGCTGGGTGTTCAGACAAATATCGGACCACCCCAAATAACTGATGGAGCGTGACCTTCCCCCTTCGGTCCTGCGGTTGATTTGGCTCCAGCCTTACCATGAAATGCCCCTTCAGTGAGATCATGAGATGAGAGAGCTGATTCACAACTACTTGCAGGTCAAAGGGATGCTTTTTTTTACATTCCTCACGCTTCTCATTGCTTACTTTCCTTTTACGTGTTTGGTTTCTGATAGCTTAGTGGGTTGGATCAGCTCAGGGGTGAGTCAGCTGGCCCTGGTGTCGAGGCAGGGGAAGGAGCGCGGTGCTGGGAGTGGGGCGAATGGGACCTCCCTGCGGGACCCAGCTGCTGTAGGGGAGCCTTTTTGTTAATATTTTGGTGTTATTCAAATTGATTTTGTTAGATCTTCAGCAGTTTTCTTTTTATGTGCACGTTAACTGGGTGTTAGATGTGCTTTTTCACTAGGCTTGGATTTTTTTTTTAACGTGCAATTGTAGCCAGAAAGTGAATTAAGGGTTGTGTTGTTTTTTTTTTTTTCCCCTCCTCTTTTACTTGTTAGGAGCTTACTGAAAATGATCACCTTAAACTCTTGGTGCCTGAACAAGGCAACAAGATCTACCTTAATATGGCGCAGTTAAACTGTGAAGCCTACAAAAGAGTAAGAAATTGAGCTTATTGTACCTGGTTGTTTCACAAAATTGGTAATGTAGGTGTTTTGTATATTGTTTAAGTAGCATTTTGCATGGGGAAAAGGTGGGCATTTGCCCTCCTGCGCTGGAATAGTGTGAATACTTGAATTAATTTGATGCTTTATTTATGGATTATAGTTCTATGCAGAGAAAAATGTTACAATTTTTTTATATTGTGGTAATTCATGGTATGTGATAAGCAGAAAGCCTGACTTTGCTTTTTTGCCTTTGCCTATACAGCTAATGTTCCCTGAGCTTCATTATAGCTTTAAAAGCCTGCATTGCTTAGACTTTGGTGCTGGCAATTTGTCTGTGGAGTAACTCTGCACATGCCACTGCAATCGTGAGTCTTGGGTACCAGAATTATCTTGAAAATAGTCATGCAAGCATCTTACAATATGCTTTATTTAAAATAAACACACCCCCACCACCGAAAATCCCTTCTATTGTTAAGTAATCAGGGTTTACACTGTAGCACATACTTCTACTGTTATAATAGGTAGCACATTTTCTCACACAGTTACACTCCAGGGTAGTGAATCTCTTCTGTAGAGAATTATGATTTATTAAAAGAGAGGGATTTGTGTAGCGTGCTCCTGTATTTGTTCTTGCAGCAATTTTTTGGAAGAGGGTTGTCCTTACAGTGAAACACTTTTAAGTGTTACCTGCTTACTTGAAAAAAACCCAATCTTATCTATGATACACGTTAGTTTGAAATTGGATGTTAATTGATTTGTATGGTCAATGCAGTGAAAAAAACCATGAAGCCCTATACATAAAGCAAACTGTGGACGATTGCACGCTGCATTGACAGAGCTAGAAATTATATACTATGGGAAACAGTGGGACTACTGTCTCTTGTTATCACAAAAGCCCAAATGTCCCAGTGTGCCCGAGTGTGTGTCAGCCGCTCTGTGTCAGTCGTGCTGAAATCTCTGGGTGTTTGGCTGCATGCCGTATTGTTGTTCGACAGTCCATTTAGATTTATAACGTCGTTTAAGATTTCTAAATGAGGCTGTAACACCAGTACTTTGAGGACCTTAAATTTTGTTAGAGTTGGCATGATTTTGAATATTGATGAAATAAAATGGCGTGTCTGAGAAAGCCTGAGTTTTGTATAATGTCATTCATGGCTTCTTTTAACAAATGGATAAAAGCAGTGAGGTTTCTAGGAAGGTAAGGTAAAGCAAAGCAGCCCAGCAGAGCACAGAACTGTCTATTGCCTTGTGCAGTTTAACTCTTCGAAAGTTCCATGATCGCTTTCTTAAGCCACGATCAAAATTTTACCATGAATTTGAAAGGCTGCCAGGTGCTAGTAATGTGAAACAGTTATCATTTGACATGATGTAAGGTCCGTTCTTATTTACAGCAAGTGTCATTTGATGTTGTTTCCTTTTTTTCCCGTTTTGCAGATGTGGGTGGTTGCAGTCCTTTCCGATCCCACACAGATGTTGTCATTGTCTATTGTGCACAGGCTGCTGCTTGGGGTGATTTTGCAGGGCTGGAGAGGGAACAGCCTGCCTGTGTTCTCCTCGCGGCATGAGGTGCAGCTCTGGTGGACAAAGGGCTGCTACGGCCTTTTCTTGGCAGGATGGGGCACAGGTTCTCCAGTTATAGAGTTTCGCATCAGGGTTGGTTGGGTCTTCGGTCTTGAGGCCCCAGATAGTGTTCCTGGCAGTGCCACTGCGTTCTTTCCAGTGATAAACTGAAACAGCAGAAACGATGCACCTACTCCATTTTATATAATAAATGAAATACCTTGGAGGAAAATGTCACCTTCAGTACTCAAGGATTTCCTTCTTACTGGTGCTGGCATTCTTTCCTGATTTTTTCTGAAGTGCTGATGAGAGATTTAAACAGGAAGTCACCTGAATTGGGAAAAAATGTTCAGTATGAATATATGCTAGTATAAATATATGCTAATGAGCTGTTATTAATTAATTCTTTTCTATTAGGTGCACTACTGCATAGAATAAAACTTATGTATGACTTGCATATGTATGTCAGCCTATCTGATTTATACAGAACCTGGAAGGTTTCATGAATAAGTTAGTGCTAGACTGTTTTTAATTTAAAGAAGAAATTGAGCACTAACTGGAGGGAAATCAAGTTTTGTGAATCTAGACATTTGGCACACCATGAGGGCAGTTGTTTGTCATTATTGTATATTTGTATGTTATATATGTTATCCATGTAGACTTTTAGTTTAGAAGTATATCTTAGTTCTGATCTAGAAAATGAGTATATAGAGACATTTTCTGGGTTTTGATTTCTTTGTATATTGCTGCAATACTATATTTTCTGATTCCATGTAATATTTTTGTTCTTTCAAATAGCTGTTTGGATTCCTGCTGGATTTTATTCTGTTTTAACACATAATCCAAGGAATTAAGACTAGTAATTTTTTGAGCCAGTCCTGCTATTTCATGGGCATAGCCGTCTTCCAGAATGAATATGCTGCCATCTTCCAGAATGAGTATGCTGAGTAGTTGTTAAATGCTGTTATTATCAGTGATGATAGGCAAGTGTGAAAGAATCCAGCTTTGTTTTCAGGGCTCATCCTAATTTGGCAGAAAAGGAGAGATAAAGGGAACATTTCAAATGTTGCTGTGATGCTTGAGGTATGTCATCTACGTTGTGGGGAAGTTGTACTTATTTTAACACCTGTCTCTAGAAAAAAAACCTGTGTGAAAATACTGTAATTTTCGTTAAACAGTGTATTAAATGCCATGACATTGTCGTTAAATAGCAATGAGTAGTCATGCTTTTCTTAAAGGTAGGTTTCTGTTCCACTACATGTGTCAGGGTTGAGGCATAAAATTCCCTTGTCCAAGGAATGGCACGTGGGCAGCTTTTTATCTCTTAGGGTACCAGTCCTGCATTTGTATTTTCTGTGTTACAGCCCCTTCTTTGTGCAGATTGTGAATGAGAGGTTACTATAGTGAGACAATTATAGTAGAAAACAAAAGCAACAGAAAGTCCTTATGATCTAATATAAGAACGGAAATCGCTGGTGGAAGGGCTTGTTTCAACCTTCATGCTGATAGTTTTATCTGAAAGCAGTCTGATTAAGAACTACCTACCTTCATGCTTTTTGTCAGCTGTGTTGGGTCAGTTGCAGGAATGGAACAGGGAAGGTATGGTCTCTGTATCTGATTACCTGAAATACCTATTTACGGAGATTTTCTTGGCTAAAGATCTGGGTGCTTTTGTTCTTCACCTTGAAATTGTAGCCCTTGTGCCAGCTCGTTTGTGTTAAAAATCATAACTCAAAAATAGCATCAAATTGGGATTTTTAATTTTCGATCAAAACATGATTGATTAAGATCAGGATTAACGTTTTGGAGTTCATGGTGAGTGAGCTGGTATTTTAATCAAGGATCAAGGGGTGTGTTGTTAGATAAGAAACTTTATTATGTACTGGTTATGGTTGACTTGTTACTAACTTCATGGACATTGTATGGAGACAGAAATTACTAAATTTCAGGGTAATATCCCTTCTTTGTAACAATGCTGTAAACTCCGCTATGTCAGCTTCAGCTGTCTTTTGTGTTGAGCAGAAGTAGCATTGTCAGCATTTTTAATGCAGGATTTCCTGTTCTTTTCTGTCTAGATTAGAGTTCTAGAGGTATGCTTTATGGAATTCACTTGTAAGTTTTTATTATTGTTTAGATGGGGGTGTATATGTTTAGTAACAAAAGCTTTTGTGTACTCATTCATGCTAGTAATACTTTTCTGTTTTGTACACAGCAGTGAATATGTATATTTTTGTGTAAAAGCAAACATACGTAAATATGCGGAATTAATGTATTTGGATTTAAGAACCAAATATTTTTAGGGAAGGAAAATTGCTCCCTTAAGAGAAGGTTCATCTTTTCAAAAAGATACATACCAGGTCTATGGTTTTAATGTTTTCAAGTGCCTTATTTACATCCTTGTTATTGGTTGCAAATTTTGTTTCCCATAAAATGCGTTGGGGCGAGACTGTATTTCAGCATGAAGTTACAGTAAGATTGATACAAAAAAGCCAGGACGTACCAAGTGTTCTGACATGGGAAGAAGCCGCCGTCTGTAGCCTCGTCTGCATGGTGCTCGTAGCTCTCGTGCTAAGGCACAGGCTTTGTGTCTGCTTTGCATTTGTTATGGAATGAATGTGGGTAAAAACTTCTACCTGGAAAGTCATTGCAGAGCCACTGAGACATGGTGGCTTGTGTGTCAAAGACCTAACATAAGAAGGCATTTTGCTTGATAGCATTAACTGGAATAATTTATCCTTGTTAGTCTTGCCCGTATGTGGCATTTGTACAGTATGTGGTTTTGGATATAATTAATGTACTCTTTAATTTGTTCCTGGAGCATAAGATAATGACCTTAATGTGAGTTCTTAGATGCTGTATCTTGTGTTTTAAAAGAACTAGAGACACAATCATTTAAGTTTGTCATGGCAAGCTCTAGTTGAACTTTCAGGGATGGTTATTCCACATACTAATACCTTTGCTACTCTCTTCATCTTCATGTGTGTTGTTATACTGACCTTGTGTTTCTATTTTTTGACATGCTTTTTTTCTCCTCCTTTTCCAGGTGAAGCGGGAGCTGTAGAAGGAAAACCTTGTGGGTCGCAATCATGCCATTCCCTTTTGGCAAGTCCCACAAGTCTCCTGCAGACATAGTGAAGAACCTGAAGGAAAGTATGGCAGTTCTAGAAAAGCAAGATATCTCTGACAAAAAGGCAGAAAAGGTACAGTTGAGACTTTCCAATTGCTAAACAGTGATTGAAAGGGGGAAAAAGGGGCAATTACAGCTGTTGAAACTGAATCAATTAAGAATTAATAATTGGGGTTTTTTACTGTGATAAAGGGTAAGTTATTATGTACCTTTGAACAAGTGTGTTTCATGTTGGTTGCCTTTGCATTTTTTATGCTGCTGGCAGCTGACATGATCCTTAAAATCGTTTGATTTGGAACTGTAGGATGTTGACTTGTTTATTAAGCAGCTCACAGCTGTACAGTGTTCTGGTGCCTGTGTCCACTGCAGTGGCTTTGCTACTGTACAGTAGTTCTGTCTGTGCTTGTCTATGCACATGTTGATAGAGCAGAGTGTCTCTGTTACTGAAACCGGGGAACTTTGTGTCTCCATGGATGTCAGTGGAGGTTTTACTTTTACCTTTCCTTACCTTTTCTTCAGCCCAGAGGAAGATGTGGTGGAAAGTTCCTGTGCTAGTGTGATTTCCTTTAGTGCTACTTCAGGATCTGAACCTGTCAACAGTAGTTTACTTCTCAACTGGTAGACTCAATAGCTTTACTAAAAATTAGCGTCAAGTTCAGCCTGTGTGCAGCTGCATCCTGCCTGGTGACTCGTATGGCAGGGGTATTTACTGTTTAGGTGAAGTTTTTCCTGATAAACTTAGCACAAGGGCATAGATTTCAGTACTTAAAACACGAAAACGAAACACCAAATGAAACAGACAAACAAAAAAAGAAAATAAAGCATCTCCCTCACCAGTCTACCAGCTTTTGAAGCAGGCTATGATACCCTCCTTGGATCCTCTCCCAATGTTATTTAACTGTTGTGTGCCATTCTTGGCATCCTTACAGAATCATGTGTGGGAGTTAAGTCACAGTCTTTTTCACATTCAGTCTGTTTCACGTTCACCAGTATTTTTAAGCAGAGTGTAGCCAGCTTCTCCACATCCAGTTCCACCTAGATTTGACCCTACTGTGCAGGGGAATCTGGGTCTTAACTGAATGGCCGTTTTGATCCTGATAGTCTTCGGAATCAGCACATTCTACCCCAGTGCCAGCATGTGCTATGTTCCAAGTCTCTTGCAGTGTACTACAGAATTTTTCTCTGATGCTTTTTTTCTCTTGCTGGAGCGAAAAATGTTATGGCCTGTTATGCAGGCCCGTGTGGAGGCTGGGAGCATTTTCATTTGCTGCTGCTTATTTTCTATCTCTAATGAAGACATCTGTCAGGAAAGGAGGGGTAGGTGCATTCTGAAGAGTCTGTTACGAGACACAGCTCTGCCTTCTTCATCTCAGCCTTATTATTAATTCCTGGAGATGTGGCTTGATCTTGAAATCTCTTTTGTGTCATCTTTTTCTTTTTGCTTAGACCTCTAATGGGGAACAGGCCAGCTTCATTCCATTGTGCATAGCTGTACGCTGTATCACATGCCTGTGTTCTTGATGCTGTAGATGAAGATTATTATGTACCATTTGCTTCTTACTGGCCTTTAATCCCGTACCTCCATCTTCTTTAAAGACCTCATTTATGGGAGGCTGCTGCTTTCACAAGGAATAATATGCTAAGCCTGTGGAGTTGTTTCTCCTGTGTCATATAGAAAGCAACACATTCTGCTTGAAGGAGATAAGGCAACCCATGTTCTCTAGGTTAAGCGTGAGCAGGGTTAAGTACTGACATTCACAAGACTGAGCTGGATATGGTAGTGCTGGCCTATGTCATCCTCGTTGTTCACAAAGGAGACCAGTTGATGAATCTGAACATTCACAACAGTGTCTGCGTCTCCATACAGAGATTCTTCAGAATATAGTTGTTTCATCGGCAAGCCAAGACTTCTGTGAAGGTAACTGTGGTTATGGCAGTTTATCTCAGGTTCTCAGATTATTTCCTAGAGATAGAGGCGTTCTTTGATAGAGAAAGTTCTTCAATACCTTACGGACCAGTCATCACATCTCTGAGCGTGCAACTCTGATTAAACACTCTGGATTGGTGACCTCTTCCTGTGCAGTCTGTAAAAATTACTGGAGTAACTTTGGAGTTAAAAGTCAGCCAGAGTCTGAGCAGTAGGTATTATTAAAAAGAAGAAAATATTGTACATGTATTTAGGCAAATTTTTATCTTTCACTATCTCTTTTATTATTATGATCGTTTCTGCAATGTAACTTTCCAGCCTCCTTTGGAGAGGAATTTTGTGCTGATGAAAAGGTGAGGTCTGTGGCTAGTCGTGGAACAGAAATAGAAAAACTCACTACGTATAAAGCACAAAAATTATTACCCTTTAGGAAAAGGGGAGAAAAATGCCAGAGTTTTCTTTTTATATAACTCCATTTTATTAGTGATTAGACTTGTATAATATACACTGTCTCTCAGAAATTTCGGCTCCATTGCTGCTGTTTCATCCAAGGGTGTGCTTTTGTAGCCTGTCAATAACAGCAATAAACTTCCAAGGCTGAGCAGCATGATACATATTCGTTGTTAATTACCGTTTGTGGTAAAGACACTCTTTTTGGTGCAGGGAATATTTACTTTTTCTACAGTACTTTGTTTCTTAAAATTAACTACGCGTAGTTGCATATTTTCTTTACTCTTGAACATAATTTCAAGTGTGTATGTAGATTAGCTGAAAAAAAATGCAGCACATGTTGAAGTGAGCTGAATGTTCCAAAATTTTTTGTTTTGTTTTAAATATTTCTTCCACAAAATGAAATTAATTGTAAATGCCCTTTTGTTTTGTACCTTATGCCTGATTGAGGTTCCAAAGACAAACTAGTATTTTTGTACTGCAGTACCACAGTGGGTTTGTTTTTAATATATAGTTCACCTTATTTCCTACCATGTGGTAGCAGCACAATGCTGTTATGAACATACTTAGTTTACTACTATGTAGAGGATGCTCTTCGACTGTTTCCTAACACACTTGGAAATACAGATTTGTAAGAAAATTAGACAAATAATTCTCCCTAGAAATTAAAAGTACAATTAATTATGCTTGAACAGAACACCTCATTTTTTTCAGTACTTAGACTGAAATTTAAAGCCTTTAATGTTTTGTGAGAGGAAGAAAAATCAGTGTAAGAAAAAATTATTTTTAAAACTTGGACAGTGTGTGTTCCTGTACGTTCTTTATAATCAAAATGGAAGAGATTCTTCAAAGCAAAAGATGTAAAACAACAGTAGTGTTCATCATGCATCTTGTTCAATTATGAAACGTTCTGCCTGCAATTCAAAAAGTGAATTCCAGTTGCATGTTGATCTACGTTATTTTGAGCTCTATGAGTCCTGGAGAACAATTAACCAGGTAATTCTGCAGGTCCTTCTGAGATGTTCCTGGAGCTGGTGATCCCTGCTCAGGAGCTGAGCTGCGGGGCGGCTGTCAGCGCTGGCCGTTGTGCCCCGTGCAGCGCAGCTCTGGCTGCACGCTGCCCGCGGCCTTTCGCTCGGGACACAGGCAGCAGCTTGTGTTTGGGAAGGGAAACTTGAAACCACAAGTACTTGATAACTGTGAATGTGTTCGTCGCCCATGCTGGAAATTAACCGTTACTTGTGTTTTTTCAGAAAGGGGGGCTGAAGGGAACGAGAAGGAAAGCTCCTTTATATAAATGGGACCTACCCTTGATCTAGCCCATTAATGAGTCTCTTATTTGCATCTCTTCCTCCCCTTTGGCTGACATCAGGATTTATTTTTATACTACCAGTTCAGTTGTTTTGTGGCACACATTTACTGTCGTGAAGGTAAAGGTTTACTCATGTGATCCACTTGTTCTTCCCTGCCCTCTGACCTTGGGTTAACCTGCTCGTAAATGCTCTGGTTTTGGCTTTCAGATAATTGTGTCAACCATGTTGTTAACCCCTGTGGGTTGACTATTGCAGGCATGGTTGGTCTCCTTTAAGTTACCAGCTCCATACAATGAACAGTATATTCGATGTAAGGGTTACAGCAATATGCTGGTTTGATTCAGCTGTCCGAATGTAATATTCTGTCTTGTTGCAGTAGGTGTAGGTCAGATTTCATTCAGTGAGTTGACGCTGTCATTTACAAAGCAGTAATATTCTGAATTTGTTATGCATATTTGTACAATTAACTCCTGGTTGAAAGAAGGCCGAAGGTTACGAGAGCTGCCCTGCCTGCTGCATGGGGCTGATACCCAAAGGGTGAAGTTGGGGTTTCCTCTGAAAGTCATGAGTGAGAAGACACGCTTCTCTTCTAACTGATCTTAGCTCTTCAATGATATCTTCATGCTAGATGTCTGCTGAAAAAGAATGTAATCATTGTTGGCCTTTAAAATAAACTAGTGGGACTGACGCGGAAAATAATATATTTACACATTTGTATGGGTTTTGTAAGTGTCTTGAAATCCAATCAATTTAAATAGGATGGTGTTTGTTACTTATGATAGATACTGGTCTAATCTAGTGAAAATATTCGCCAAGTACAGGCTCAGCATTATAGCTAGGTTACCTTTTTGATGGATGTTTTAGTTCATAGTGCAAATTATGTAACTGCGTTGTCAGTGTGGGTAGAACCCCTGACTGCAGCCCCGGAGCCTGCTGGGCTCGTGTCTGATACTTAGACTGACCATGTGTTCTTTATCTTTTTCTACTGTTTCTTTAGGTAGAGGCAAGTGTTGCTTGGCAAAACTCAGATACTCCAGCTGTACAAATCTATGTGAAGTATTTGGTATTTGCATTGCTTAGCATTTAAGGAAACAGTAAATTTTGGAAATATTGGTGAGATATCCTAGAGACTGGAATAAACCGTAGTGGTTCATAGCTATAAAGACATGCAGCTGATTCTGGTCTGACAATCATATGTGACTTCATAGTGGCTCTTTTTATTTTTAATTAATCTCTTACTGTCTTTGATAAAAATAGAGAAATAAGTATTTTCTTTATTTTCCTTACTTACATTTTACTTTTATATTTGACTTGTCCTCAAATGCTATTGATTGTCTGGCACCATCGAATTTCAAGTGTGATTTGTCCCAGAATTTTTATCAAAAACTGATTGTTCCATGGTTGCTCCTTCTCAGTATTGAGGATATATATTTATCATTTTAAAATACATAAAATATATTTTATTATAAATTTAATACAAAATATATAGAGACTATAATATGCAGAATATATAATACACATTCTGTGTATGTTCTGTATACATAAAATATACCCTACTTATATATTGTATTAGAATAGATATGTTTTATTTATATATACATGGTGTCTGATTGTTAGTTCCACTCTTGATCATGGGCTTTTGGATGAACTTCCTTGTGCATTTTGATTTTTTCTACCCTTTGTTGTTCCTGTTAAATCAGCACATTAGCCAATTATTTAGATCTCAGTATCTTAGGAAAACTTGCAAGTAATGCTAGCCAGCTTTCTCTTATCTTCTTCAACTTTTTTTCACTAGGTTTTCACTTAGGTCTTGACATTGATATTTAATGTAGCATCATATTTTTCCAGGTAGCTATCTAAATTCCATTCTGCATATGAAATGGCAAAAATAGCTCTGCACATCATGTTTTTGGAATATGTTCGAGAGTTCATGGAACAGGAGGGTACAGAGATTCTAGAACAAGTTTGTAAGAGTTGATTTTTACTCCTTTTGATGTTGAGTTTTAGATTAGGAGGGAATATAGAAATGTCGTGTTTTATAGAAGTGCAGTGCATCAAGAGACCTTGATTATTGATGATAATACTTTCAGAAAACCTCAATTTCTGTATTCGTACTATGTCTCCAGAAATGATAGTTTGGCCTAAGTCGCAGTGATAGAAGCAAGTCTGTTTTCGTGGTGACAGTGGTCAGGCGGTGGTACAGGCGTGCGATGCTGGGGTGTCCGTCAGGGCACGCTCAGGGCATGGTGGGCTGTGCACCTCCTCACACTGGTGGGACTTCAGGGTTGGCCCTGCCTTGAGCAGCTGCTTGGGCCCTGATGTCCTCCTGAGATGCCCTCCCAAACCTGGGCTGTGCTGTGTTCCTGCGTCTCTAACTTTACTTCCCACTAAAGCCGTATGTCATTCCAAGTTCAAGTGAAGCACGTTCAGGTGGTCTTGGCAATTGTGAAGAGCATGAGAAATAAATTCAAGTCCTAGTGTGTCTCTGTCTCTTGTTTGTTTGTGGGGTTGGTTGGTTGGTTGGGTTTTGTTTGTTTTGTTTTTTTGTGTGTGGTGGTGGTGGTTTGTTTTTTTTCTGTAAGAAAAAAAGCACTCAGTTTGGAAACACTTTTTTCTGTCTGGTTGCTACGCATTTCCATTACTGGTATCTGTCTTGGGATGGTGGTGAGGGAGAGCCTTCAAGTGTGATTATTAAACTTTTGACAGGGTTCTGATTTCTAGAGTTTTGGTATGAAAAACTCTCCACCGGCATTCTTTTAATTGCAGGAATCCCCTCAGTATTGCCGCCGTCTTACTTAAAGTAGGTAGTTACTCCAACTTCTGCCTCTCTTCCTCTTTCATCTTGTTTTCTAAATGAGTGTGCAGGGACAAACTGCAATACAAGTTTTATTGCTGCTTCCTCTTTCTTTGGTAACCTTGCATCAAAGGCATCTCTTCATATCTCCACGTTTGGCAGATGTTCCTGTTTTTTTCCTAGTAAAGAGATATTTCTTCTGAATTTTAAAGAAATAGAACACTTGTGTGGCATCACACTACTACAATATGGTGTGCTGGCTTTCTCATTTTACGTCTTCAGGAGCTGCCGTGGATCTAAGCGGTATTACCAAACACCTGCTTCTTGCTGTCTTACTAAAAGTGTTCAGAAAATCCTTTGGAATTTTAATTAAGGAGGAAACTGGGCGTAGGAACTGCAGTTAGCAAGCAGAGGGAGGTGGCGGGGAGTGGAAAGTTGTGGAGGAGCTAAAAATGATATGGAGCCTCCTTAAATGTCGTGGAATCCTCACTTGCATACCTAGCAAAGCTGGAATGGCTTTGGCTTGAACAGTGCATGGGTCATGCTGATCTTAAGCCTCTCTAGATATAACGCAGAAAGGAGAAATCATTTTACATACGTCTTACAAGACAGGCAATACCCAGACAGTGATCATTTTTTCACTTCATTACTTTTCCATGTGCTACATAAATATATTAAAGTGTATGCATACCTTGTTGGCAGGTTCATCTAAGTGCTAAAAATTAGTGCCCTTACAAACCATTTATATTTTTAGGCACATGAAGAACTAATACAATATAATTAAAGCAGCTATTTATTATTATCTTTTTCAGCATTTTGTCCCCAGCTATGTAAACATATATATTTTTTTCTCCAAGATAACTATGTATTAAGGTTTGGAAGTGGGTGTTTAGAAGTGTTCTTGTTGATTTTTTTTCTCCTTACTCATGAGATAACTCTGCTTCCACTGCTAAATGCTGCTCCAGCCCATCATGGCAACTTGGGAATTCCTTATGCTGGATTCCCTAAGTGAGAGGTCAGACCTGTCTTCTGTAAGCTGGACTTCAAATGGGAAGCATCTTAGACTTTAGTTTCCTGTATCACTGTGTCCTTTTGAGTGCACCTCTTTCTGGGTCGGTTTGCTACATTGTTCTTGTAAACTGAGATAACCTGAATGTTAAGGGAGATTTTCTTTGAGGTTTTGTTAGTTGGAAAGGAAAAATTTAATCCTCACTGGCTGGCATTAGGAGCCTGATGAGTGCCTGACAAGTGCAAAATCTGTAGGAGGGGTACAATTGGTCTGAGAAGTTCACTAGAGACAGACATGTGTCTCCATGTCATGTTTTCCACTCTGATCCTGCCTACGTCTGTTTTACAGAATGGAAATTTCATTGAGTTCTTTTCAGCCCATTACTGTTCTTAGGGGGTTTTTGAATGGGAAGTTTAAAGGCAGTTAAAAGGAAGAGATTTTTACTTTTGGTAACTTGTCAAATAAATTGCGTATGTCCTGCCTCTGACTTTTTAATGAGATAAAACGGTATTATTTGCAGAATGACTATCTATTGTTTTTTATTTTTAACAGGTTGTCGTTTCCTGATTATTTTTTTTTCTCCTTAATGGAAGTTTGAACATTATAAGAATAATAGAATGTGCAGCCACAAAGGCAAATGACATTGTGCTTTAACTGTAGTATTTTCCCATTTTCTTTAGGCCACTGAGGAGGTCTCAAAAAACCTTGTTGCCATGAAAGAAATCTTGTATGGCACAAATGAAAAAGAACCACAGACAGAAGCCGTGGCACAGCTTGCTCAAGAGCTGTACAACAGTGGTCTCCTTAGTACCCTAGTAGCTGACTTGCAGCTAATTGATTTTGAGGTAAGAAAATAAGTTTGACATTTCTTATATTGTATATGTTAAAGAAATACATCTGAATTCCTGACACTTTAACTGATTAAGGTTTCTTTTGATCTTCAGTCTTTTTTTTTTTTCCTGGCTGAGACAGAACCATTAGAAAGAGAACTCATTATTCTGAACTATGTAGAAAATTAAGCAAATATAGAGTGTGGAATCTGTGAATTTAGGAACATAAACCACAGAAAACTGAAGCAGATAAACCTCTAATCCTGATGATACAGTTCTGTTAAAATTATGGAATAATTCTTAATTGTGTAGGCAGAAGAGTTAATCTCTTAGTAGTAATGCCAAAGTGAACATAAGCTATAATACTACAAGGCATATCTATATTCTCATCTTGTTAAATTAATTTATGAAGTATTTTAAATATTTAAGGTAAAGCTGTTAGTTTTAATGACAGTCCAGTACTTCTCTCTCTCTTTAGAAACAAGTGATGAAATAATTTTTCTGTTCTCATCATTTTTTTCTGTTTATTTAAGAAAAAAATCAACAAACACAAGTTTTTATTGATTACTTCAAAAATAGCCATACTTCTTTGTATTCAAACATATCTCTATACAAACCTCTAACTGGCATTTGTCAGCATATCGCATGGAATAATTCAGCTTTCCAGTGCCATAATAAAAAAATCGCCCTACTTGTAAGACATTGCAGTACAGTAGGATTTTCCTGTTTTCCCTGAGGTCCCACAAGAACCACGTGGTTGTCTAGGAAAGGAGCCAAACCCCATGTGTCTCACTCCACAGCCTTGACCATAAGACCATCCCACTTCAGGTTGCTTGAAAACAGTATTGTTCATAAACAAGTTGTTCACAACGCAAACACAACCGTTTAAAGTCCTGTTGTGGTATGACATTCCCAAACAATGGCTTTCTTCCCTGTTCGTTCTTCTCTCCACTCTACCCCACCCATAACTCCCTCTGATTTCTGTTTTATTGTAATATGGTGGTACTTTTTCCCTACCCACACAACTGTTTATATCAAACACAAAACATTCAGGTTGTTAAATAAGCAAAGAGACCTGGGAAAGCTGAGAGGGAATGCTGGAATGTGATGGCCTTTAATTGCTGAAGAAAGGAAATCATGAAACGTCATCTGGTTTCTGCTGACCTCTAGATTCTTATCAGCTTGGTGTTTACTCAGCCCGGTTATTAGTGAAGGAAGCCTTCATTATCTCCTGGTAATGAAAAATGATAACAATTTGTACAGGCTTGCTCTCATTAAGGAGAACTATTCATTTTATTCTAAGGGGACTTTAAAAGATTGTGAGTAGTTTCCTGCTTGTGGACTTTCTGCTGCTTTGGTACATGAGGATATGACGGTTCCCCCTTGAGAGAGAACAAAGTCGTTCACGCTGCTTTCTAGGCTGGACCACGTCTGCTTTTCAAGGATGGGACCTGGCAGACTGTCCAGCTGTTGTTGGTGCCTGCCATTCAAGTGTGCACACCTGCGCTCCAAACCTGCACAACCTTCCCAGGTGTTACAAAGTCCATCAGATGTTGGTTTGATATTCCACATCCCTGTGGTTGGGGGTTTACTGCATTGGAAAGGATTTATCCATTATCAGTGGAAATATGAACTCGATTTCCTGTTGATTCTTAAACTTGAAGAGTAGGTCAAGCAATTATTCCTTCTGCTGCCCCACCAGAGCTTGAGGTCGCTGAGTGATGAAGTAAACATAACCTTTTTGTCAAGAGCTTCACTCTTGTGCCTGAAGGTTTCCTTATAGAACAGGAATAGAGGGTTCATTGATGGACAAGGACTTTTCACTCTGGCTCTTAAACTGTCTCAAATGAATTTGAACCTGAATAGTTTTGTAAAAAACAAAAAAACAAACCAAAACAACTAACAAATGAAACCCCAGAAAAGTAACAAATTTCATGTTTTAATTAAGAAACTGTCTGACTGTCCAGACTTTGCAGTATGTAAAGGCCTGTTTGAAATTATACCCTTATCTGGAAGGTTTCTTTCCAAGTACAGCAGTCAACACGACTATCTGCTTACCTTTCTTATAAACTTACCACTTATCTCCCTGCTGATTTGTGCTGGTGTGTCTACAGGAGAGATGGTATCCCTTTGGTATCCCTTGTGCAACCTTGGGGTTTTTTTGTTTGTGTTTACTTTGCATCTGTTGATGTAAAAATTTGGTTGGGTTTTTTTTTGGTGTGTTGTTTTTTTGTTGTTTTTTTGTGTGTGGGGGGGTTTTTTTGGTTTGTTTTAATTTAGATTAAGTAAAAACAGAAAACAAAAATGCCTTTTGCATAAGGGAGCCTGAATGTTTCTGCTCAGAAAACAATACTGGCCCAGTCTCCTCCTCACCTCTCGCAGTCGTGACTATGGGCACAGGGTTCCGTGTCTGTTTGCCCTTGTTGGGCCATGAGATCACTCAGTAACACGTCCTTCCTACAATAACCCGCTTTGGTATTACTGTGTACCACTATCAGTTCAATTATGTGCATAATAAGGAAATGCCGTTCTTGCTGGCGAATCCAAAGCAAGTTGTGAGATCCAGCGCAAAATTAGCAGTGTTAGTGAATGGGAGTTGATGACTATATTATGTGGAGTTTGAGTAAAGCAATTTCTGGAAACACTGCTCTACTCATTTCAGAACAAAGAGTTGTGGTGTTGCTTTGGGCTGGCTTTCAATGGAATTGTAATTGAGAAAACAAGCGTTTACAAACAAACTCTTATTTCCTGAAAACAACATTCTAACAAAACTGTCCATGGAAATTCAAAACATGCCATTTGTAGAACTACAGTCCTCCTCCATTTTTAAAAACATTCCTTTTACTCTTATGCAATCTTCTTGACTTTTTTCTGTTGTTTTAAAAATTTTCCCTAATATGCTTTGCATTTTACTCTAGAGCTTACTGATGTTACTCAGGACATTTATAGTACAGCTAGAGATTGTCAAGAAATGTTATCTACGTATGTTTTTTGTGTGTAGCTTTCAGGGAACCTTTAGGGGGAGTTGCTTAATAGGCCTTTATTTGTAAGTGCAGGCTTCATGCAAGTTTGCCTAGGCTTTCTCTGGATTAGATCTGGTAGCAAACAGTTCTGAAGTTGTCTTTATGGCAATCCAAAATAGAAAGTTAATTGCAGAAATCTGTCTTTTAAATGGTGCACGCGAATGACAGTGAAAAGTGCTTATATTTATCATCAGCTTTTTGTTAGATGCCTGTACCAATTTGTCATCTTTAGCTGTGCTCTGACAGAAGAAATAAATAGGAGATGTATGTATATTCAACAAAGAGAACATTGCCAGCTCCTTATTATGCTGTCTGGTGCACTTTCTTTTGTGTAGTCTGTACTGAATTCCATCCTGGTCTTATTTGTGCTTCTTTTGTCCATTGAAAAATGTGAGATTTGCGTTTTAGGTCAGTGAAAGATTTATCTTTGTATGTTTTATTCATTTATTTAACTTCCATAAGTTGTAGTTTTAAGTTTGATGTTAACGTTACAGTCAGAAATGCTCTGCGCACTCTTAATGGTGCCATGATGTGTTCCCGGGCCAGGGGAGAGGATAATCGAGTGTTGAAGAAACACTTTAGGCAAGAGCATGGTTAAAAACTGGTATGTGATTAACAAAAACAAGTATAAAACAAGCCCAGGAGATTGATGCTACATAGAAGTATCTGATGAAACATGAACTGGCTTTACTTCTTAATGTCAGTTACCCATGATCTGCTTGCAACATGAGGTAATGTTTTGAGTGCTTTGACATATTTGAAACGGGTATGAAGAAACAGAATATTTGATCTGATTAAGATCAGAGTACAGACTGACTGAAGTGCAGAGCTCACACGGTGTGAATGCATGAGATGATGATAATGTTTGTTACTTGCCTAGTGGACTTGAATATTATGTGTTTAACTGCTAATGTTTTTGACAGGGCAAAAAAGATGTTGCGCAAATTTTCAACAACATTCTCAGAAGGCAAATTGGTACAAGAACTCCCACAGTTGAATACATCTGCACTCAACAGAATATATTGTTCATGCTATTAAAAGGGTATGTACACTGTGAAACATAAATATGCTTTTACATGAAGTATGTTTTTGAATTCATGGAGAAACAGTGAGTTCCAAAATGTTTTTCTTCCTTTGCAGTGTGCTTGATTTATCTATTTGTCTGTCTGTCTATCTATCTATCTATTTTTTTTTACTTAGGGCCTCTAAGTAAAGGAAATTTTGAGTAATAGACTACCAAAAATATAGTTTTGCTTGAGATATGACTGTAAGTTGAGAACCGTTAGTAACCTAAAATACTCTTAGTGAGGTAGTGCAGGCATTTTCCTTTGAGAATACTATTTGATCCTATTTAAACTGTTTCCTTTGGAACTTACTCTTTCATCAAGAGTTAAAGGCAGTTTTTTCCTTTAACCATTATCACTTCCAGTTTTCTGTCCTATCTCCTGGTCTTAGACCTTATTCATAGTGGTTTATATTCCTGTAGTGATACAAATGCACTAACTCAGACTTGACTAAACAAAGAATGATTTGGAGCATATGGTGCATGCCAGACAGCTTTTTCTTCCTCTGTTCTTGTATTATCTGCTGTGCTGGATATTGGAAAATCACACCATACTGAGTAAGTGATTTACATGTAGAGCTGTGGATCTCAAACATGAAAGCAGAAAAGTGGTGTTAACATTTTCATGTTAAAATAAGATTTTTTTTTTTTTTTTTTTTAAAATGAGCATGTGCTCTCCATTTAAAAATAATTGCTCGCATTTCTTCTAATGTTAATTAAGAAAGTTCTGGAAATTGCAATTCTGGTGTGTTATTTTGGGATAGAAAAGTTCATAAGACATTAATAAACCATTTTAAATGTGCATCTGTTTCAAGTGCTAGTTTTCTAATTTGTGTCAAAGCTGCTGTATAAGCTCACTGCAGTTGTTGAGTACTGGGACAGCTAGATGATGTGGCACGAGGCCATGCTTCTCACTGAGATACTTGCCTGTGCTTGTGTTGGTGGCATTGAGATGTGAAGATAATCAAATATATGTTTAATGCTTAAACAGGAAGCTTTGTTGCGTTTTGCCTTTTCCTTCCTCCTAGTTCATAGTAGTCGTTAAGAGTTGCTGACTAACCTGCCACACACATGGCATCTTGGGCTATTTTATTGTAGCATCTCTATGTTTACCTCATCTTGGCCGTTTGTGTAAGCCACTGGAAAATAGATCATACAAGAAACCTCCTCTGTGGAGAAAGCAGGAGTTTTATGCCTTTAGGTTCCATGCTGATTCCAATGGTTTAGCACCAGGAGCAGCATGGAATATTTGCTTCAGTTTGTACCGGTGTAAGATAGACACTTGTCTGCCACAGGTGCTCTGTTGGTTTTTGTTTTCCCCTGTGCATTCTAGTCCACATTTTGCGGGGAAGCAAGATTTAAACGTTAGCAGGACAAAAGAATTATTGATCATGGCATAAAACTAAACATTGATTCAGTACGACTTCAAAATAATTGACAAAAGAAGGCAGAGATAGTTGAGGTGCAGAGAGATGAAACTGCTTTCTCAGCATGCTCTCGTTGATGTGTGACTGAATGAGGGCTGTAACACATTCGTCCTGATTTTTAGTCTCTCTTGTCGCTCTTCAGACAGCACAATTCTGACAGGGATTGTTGAAACATATTCATCAGTAAGGATGTTTGAAATGGGCATTTGGTTAGTTTTAGTGACTTATATGTTGTATCCGACTGAGTCAAATTTATGTAAATTTAATCTATGGGATGAGTTGCAAAAAGTTCAGTAGATTTCAAATCTCCATGGCAGATTAAATGGGAAAATATTGTAGGATTTAACATGATAATTCATTCATAAGGAAATGTTTTTGTATGGTAATATAGTTAGTGCTTAGCATGCACAATAATACTTTGCTCCTGAATTATTCTGGTGAATTTAAATTAGCTTCCAGTGGTATAGGATGAAGGATTCTTTAGGTGGGACGCAGGAAGGTACATAAGAGACTTTGATCTGGGATGAGGTAGGTAAAAACAGAATTAACTTTCCTCTAGACTGGGTACCTTATGTTTCAGCATGCTGAGAGGAGTTGTTGGTTTGGAAAGGCAGCCCCATCTCCCTCCAGGTTCCAACTACTGGTTCACTTGGGAAAACAGGGAGCTAGTAGCAAGTACAAAGGTGTATTTCTATTGGATGTGTCTGTTGTGAGATTTTGGCAGCTGCTGTTGGTACATGCTAAAATCAGCTGAGAGAAAGAACCCTGTAGTATTTGAATAAGAAAGCCTGCCAAGGAAACGTAGCGACAATTTCTAAATGAAGCCTTCAGGGATGGCTTCATCGGGTCCATCAAATCAGCGACAGACGCGTTCCAGAGGTCTCTTGTAAAGACGGTGCAGATGCTTCCCCAGAGGCAACGCTGGGGTGCAGGGGTGTTCAATACCGTCCTTACAGGGGACGCTTGCCAACATTTCAAGCGGGAAGCCCGTGATGTGTAGAGTAGCCAGTGACACTGAAAAATGCCTTAATGAAAGAGGAGACGTGAATCTTTGTCAAGTATTATTAACCCTTCATGCTCAAATTATGGATAGTTTTATGTAAATTGTTGTCATGTTTAAACAAACTGCTTTGAAGACAGAAATCACTTACTGCTTTTCCGGTTATCTGCAACCCCACCAATGTGAAAAAAAGAAAACTGATTTTGAGTATGAAGAAAGTATTTTTATTTACTCTCATTTCTGAGTGTGTGAAAATCATTTGTATTGGCTGTAATTTGGCATTTAATTGTCAATGATTTCAGTATTTTCTAGAAGTATGTAAAAGAGTGGTTTAATGCAGAAGTAAGTTTTTGAATTTTTATTTACCTGATAGTGCTGAAAACTGTACTATGCAGTGTGGTGTTGCAGTGCTAACTTGTGAAAGTAGTTATGAAGAATCTTTTTCTTTTTCTTTTTTAAACAGGTACGAATCTCCAGAAATTGCTCTAAATTGTGGAATAATGCTTAGAGAATGCATCAGGCATGAACCACTTGCTAAAATAATCTTGTGGTCAGAACAGTTCTACGATTTCTTCAGATACGTGGAAATGTCAACATTTGACATTGCTTCGGATGCATTTGCCACATTCAAGGTAATTTATATACAACATTTGAATTATTATTTCTGTAGTTCTCTGCTATGTGAACCCACGTGATGTGTGTCACATTTTTGGGCAAAACAAGATTTGGGAGAAGGGAAAAAAAACATTTAAGAAGTTGTGATGCAAATGGGTAAGCTGGACACTGTTCTTCCTTATTTCTCAGAATGCAAGACATTCCTTTAAATAGATATACTATGTTCCAAATAACTTTTATTCTAGAAAACAAGACTTAAACTATCATGCATTATCTGAATACATGTGCATTCCATGCCAGGGGCTTTTAAATCTGTCTCCAACTCCCCAAGTGAGCAAACTCCTTTTCCTTCTGTTATGAACTTGAGTGTATTTGATGCTGATGCTTTGTCTGGGGAAATTTTTTGTTTTCTTAAAACAACCAGTTGTGGGACTATAAGCATAATATTCATGAGTAGTAAATAGTGGGTCTTAACCTTAGTTGTGTGTAGTTGTTTGCAGAGCAGAGCCTTGGTCCGTAAACAGCATTCCTCAGTGATAAGTATACAGGCTATTTACTGGTGTGATCAACATGACGCATCACAAACCTTTCCTAAGTGATGCCAACATCTTTAGCAATGTCCAGATAACTGTTCTAAATTTCTTTGCCGGATGAAATAGCAAAGTTTTCTCTTGGATATCTTGTTTAATGAGAACGTATATGTACTGTTTAAATATTTTCGTGAAAATACTGGTTTTGTGCTCTTTTACAGGATTTGCTTACAAGACACAAGTTGCTAAGTGCAGAATTTTTGGAACAACATTATGATAGGGTGAGCAGATGCATTTTAATATTCAGAATTTTCTAGTGCTTTGTATCTTCTTTGAAGAAATCAATGTATTTCGTTCCTTGTTTAGCTTCATTTTTGGAAATTTTCATACAATACTAAACCAATTGAACATACAGTAATTTCTGCCAAGCAGTAAAATTCTGTTCGAGACATTATTGTTGAATGTAAGAAAGGTGTAAAAGCAAGAGAACGCGGCAGAAATCTAGATCTGATTTTTCCACTAGAGGGAACCCTTTCCTTGACTTTTTCTTTTGTCCGTGTTAACCCGTAACAACCAAAGAATGCAAGACATCCCTCCTCCACCTGCTGGGGACTCCTGAAATTAATGAACAGTGTTCAGTACCAGGAACTACTATAGTTTAAGAAGTAATGAGATAACTACATTGCAATCTAAACACTGAAGGCTCCTAAAAGACTTGTGGGTTTTTGTGTTGTTTGTTTTTTCTTGTTGTTTTTTTGGGGTTTGTGTGTATGTTTGTTTGTTTGGATATGTTTGTTTGATTTGAGCATATACAATGTTTAAACAGTAGTGACTTACAGGAATCTGCTGAGATTTCAGATTTTGTTTACATTTTTGTTAGGGATTTGCATGTCCTCCGGTTTGTTACAATCATTTGGAAGAAGAGTGTGTATGGCACTCGGAAAGGTCCTAACCCTTTTCTTTATTCTGTGTTTAGTTCTTCAGTGAATATGAGAAGTTACTTCATTCGGAAAATTATGTGACGAAGAGGCAGTCACTTAAGGTAACACAAATTTATTTTCTTCTTAAATGCAAAGAATTCCTGTAATGCCGAGGTGGGTTAACTTTAATTGAAATAACTTCAATAACTGCCTTCAATAGTGTTTACTTTAGTTTTTCATGTGTTTTAACACTTGGGATTAGCTACTTTTCTGTAGTACAGTCTTTCCGTTACTTAGTGTGCAGCACACACCAAGTAATTTCTCTGCCTGTGCAGAAATGGCTGTATGCAATATGTTTATTTTTCTTGTTTTTTTTCCTTTAACAAACCTGGACACGTTTAAATAATTTAATAAATATTCGCATGGTGCAACTAGAGCAATACTAATCTTACATTCAAGTAGGTCAGAAATAGTGAATATAAATATAATACATAACTTGTAGCTAGGGTGATACTTGTAGGCAATTTCCTTTTACTCTCTTCTGGACAAAGAAGGTAGCAAAAGAAGTGTAAATATTTTTCTTTTGAACTATTAACTTTTTTTTGTGGTGCGCGTGGTTTGTTTGGTTGTGGGGCTTTTGTTTGTTTTTTGTTAGTTGTTTTTTAATACCACATTCTTTTTGGTGATGTGTAGCTTCTGTATAAATGAAAAAAATACAGAAATCGGGGGGGGGGGGCACGGAAAGGAATGAAAAAGGCTTTTCTTTCAATTCCAGTTCATCACAAGGGGGGGAACAAAAGACGATTTTCCACTTGTTGAGGAAAAGGGAAAAATGCACCCTGCACTTAGAAATTCAGGACGTTTGAGTTCTGTTTTTGCTGTGTTTACAGACCAGGGTCAGCTCCTCAATGTGTTTGAAAGCACTTATGAAAAAGTTGTTTCTTATGTGCAATGTCAGTCATTTTTCATTGAGGCTTGTTTTCAACTTTCAGCTTCTTGGTGAATTGTTACTGGACAGACACAACTTCACAATTATGACGAAGTACATCAGTAAACCTGAAAATCTCAAACTAATGATGAACCTTCTACGAGACAAGAGCCGTAACATTCAGTTTGAGGCCTTTCATGTGTTTAAGGTATGTTTAAAAAAGCCCACAATAAAACAAAAAACCGAAGGAAACCCGCCAGTTGTTGTTTAGCTGAGTAAACAGCTTAGCTGAGCCTAAATGAAGCTTCTCTTAACGTCTGCTAAGTGGTTAAATAGACTGCTAATGTTTGTCCTTATTATGATCCATCTTTACAAATAGCTATCTTTGTATCTTTTGAAAATTGTTAAGAAACAACTTAGGGACTTTCATATGATTTGATGTAATCTGCCTTAGAAAATGTTGGAATTAATAAAGATGAAGTGTGATAAGCAGGAGTGCATGATTTCATGTGAAATCATGAAGCCACTTGGAGTTCCAAAGTGTTTTCATCATACTGTGTGGTCTTTGAAGGATACCAGTATTTTAGTCAAGTCACCTAAATTTCAAAGCCGAAATAGTAGTTTGCACATAACGATTCATAACTTCTGACTTTGCAGCAGACAAATAGCTAAGAGTTTGGAGATATGAGGTATTAAAGTTTTTAGCGAACTTTAACGTACGCATCTGGTGCTCTATATAATATGAAACCAAGCATTTGCTGCAGAATTTAACTGTGAGGTGTGTTCAGTGCTTTCTGCAGAGGGTGTTGTGGCTCATCCCTTCCCACAAATTGAATTTACTTTGGTACTGGTGTTCGGCTTATAATTTAAAAACCTGTGTAATTTTGTTTTAAAACTTGCATTTGCTCCATTATTTTTTCTGTAGAGACACTGGATTAAAACATTAATTTATTGTCATCCCTATTTTGTTCGCTAGGTTTGTTTTTTTAACTTAGCCTTCTGTTTCCTACTGTTACGCTGAATGCCTTTTATTCTCTTGCAGGTGTTTGTAGCCAATCCTAACAAGACACAGCCTATATTAGACATCCTTCTAAAGAACCAGACCAAACTTATTGAGTTCCTCAGCAAGTTTCAGAATGACAGGACCGAGGATGAACAGTTTAATGATGAGAAGACCTATTTAGTTAAACAGATCAGGGATTTGAAGAGACCAACACAGCAAGAAGCTTAATCTCCAATAAACCCTTAAAATATTAAACCCAAATTCAGCATTTGCTGTTAGATATTCAGCATCAGGCACTCTTATTGATTCATGAGGAACATTACTGCTAATCTGCTGTTCAGTGAACGGTTTTTGTTCTTCTCTTTTCTTTTTTAGTCCAAGTTGAAAAACATAGCTGCTGCTTTCTTGCACAATGTGGACTTTCTTGATATTTGTGTCATTTCAGAATTCAAAGACACTGCTTGTTTTAGGAGTCCTGAAAAGAAAGATTCTAGGTTCGTGAAAGCAAACATATAGATACTAGTTTGGTTTAGGAGAGAAGGTATTAATGTAGTTAAGTAACAGGTTGCATGCTTGCAAATCTGAATAAATCTGTATGTTTGCACTTACCTTGTTTGAGATATGAGCACAATGTGACCTGTGCATACCTGGCACCATAGTATAAGATTATATGCCTTGATTTAAAAAAAAATGTGCAGTGCTTTATTTGTAATCAAAGGGGAAATGTATCTAAGATGTGATCTTATTGGGATTAACAGTTGTCTTGCAAATAAACTGATACTGAAACTTAGCGACTTTTAAAAGAGTGAAATCTCAAGGTTGATAAGGAAAATGTATATATGCCTTTCACTGCTTTATAGAATTTTTTTTGACATGATTTGATTTTTCTGAGAATTGACTTGTAAACTTGGAAATATGTTCTAAGGGGTTTTGTTAATTTTACTTTAAAGGTATTTCAGACAGTAGACCTAGCAGTGGCATTTCGCATTTCATTTCAACAGTGCTTGCTGGTTTCTTTTGTATATAACTCCTAGGCTGCTCATTTCTTTAAAATATGATTTAATTTGTACAGCAGAGGAATGTTATTGTATTAGTCTGTAACTATTACCTAATATTGAGTTTTGCAAAATGAGTGCTCACATGTAATTGAATACTTCAGATCACATGGAAATGCCGATTTAACAATCTTAAGTACTGCAGCATTAAAAGGAGAAAACAACAACAACATCGTAAAGAAAATTATTTGTATTCACTTATCTGATGGGGTGCCATCAATTAGGGTAGGCTGAAATAGAGAACTGGAACCCTTTATACTACATTCTTACTGGATAATATTGGCCTTATTCAATTAAACTAGCATTGTGCTCACCGGCTCTGCAAATGGCAAAGGTTATGCTAAATTAGTATCGATTCCTCTAACTCCTGGGGAACCTGCAGTGCATTGTTTCTTACAGTAAATAACTCAGTACAGTAGTTGTGGAAGTGAATGATTTAATTCGTTCCAACTTCAAGAAACAATTTCATAGACGTTCTACGGTAACAAAATGATTTAATTTTGTTGATTTTGTTCTTTAATGCTGCAAACTATCAGTATTTATAAAAACAAAAGACCCAACTGATTTTGCACCATGTTTTTGTTACTGTGACCATACAAAAGGAATCTACTAAGTATAGCTAAATGATGTTATTAAAATTGTATCTATCCATCATATAGTAAAGCTGACGACCAAGCAAACTTAGAGATTGGAGTCTGAAAGTTCAAATTCTGCATGGCTGAATCTGACTGAGAATGCTACAGAAAATGTTTGTTGCTTCCTGTCCTCTTCCTAATTAAAATGTTGCAAATATCAGCAAAGTGAAACTCCTAAGTGACGTTTGAGCTGGTTTGAAAGCCTTCACAAGGGAAGTCAGACAGGCCAGAAAATTGCCTGTTTTCACTCAGTTTTTTAAAGTTGCTCTTAACCTTGTAATTGGTCTTTTGAAGGTTCTTAACGTGTCCTTTGCAAACCAATTCATTTTGCCTACAGGAAAGGAAATAGTTTACCCTGACGAAGGATCACTTACACAGGCAGGCAGAATTGGCCATGAGGTGATATTAGAGTTCACTACTAACAGTCTATTATATTTTGGTTTATCATAGCTCAGTGGAAGAAAATATTATTTGCCAAGTTACTCACCATAACATATAAGGCTTCCTCTTTAGAAAAATATAGACGTGCTAAAGATTTCAATATGTAAAGAAGTGAAAACATTTGGACTGGGATAGAGGTTACTCTATATTAGGCCTTGGAAACAATGGCTATGGTGACTTTTTTAATATGTGAAAACATTTGAATGTTGGCTTTCGAAAAAGAGTTGTGTTTAAATTAAAGCTCATTTGACGTGCTCTTCGTATTAAAAAACTATTGTTCTGGAAGTGGTTTCTTATCTGCTTGAAGGCTTAAGGGTATTACTAAAAGTTATTTAAATGTGAGCAGGTTTTGGTTTTGCCTTTTTTTTTTTTTTTTTTTAAATGAGATGTATACAATTGTAATTCTACTTCCGTGGTAGCATTTCATTTCTCCTGAGGAAAATGTGTTTCTTATCCAAAAAATCTGGCTGGCCCCATAATTTAAATTGAAATAAAATTTTGAAGAAAAATGTGTGTTCTTTACTGTGTTACTGGAGAGGGTGAGTTCCTTGTGGATGCATATCTGTTCTCTTTATTGCCTTAGAGGGGTTCAGCTTTCTCACTTTTAAGTGTTAAATAATATAAAATCATTAAAAGCTCTGGCTTACCAGAAACATTTTTAAGGAGCTAGGACAGTGTGCTGTATTAGAGATGTAATCAGTTTTAATTAATTGTTGGTAGCCCCTCTTGCCTATTTGTAGCATTATTTGCTGATTCAGTTCCTTTTTTTGCATGACTGAGGGCAAAGAGAGGAGATGCTATTTCCTATGTCATGTCAAGAAACAGGACCTGATAGGTAATTTTTGACCCTTCCCTTCTCTAATTTCAGGAGCTGACAGTGTGTGCAATTGGTAACTCCTTCCTTAGGAAATCCTGTGGCCTTTTTGCCTTTGAAACTGGCTGCCTCTGTTTGTCATAGGTAACATCCCAAGCTATTCAATGTGGCAAACACTGAGAGTGTGCTGCATTTAGAAAACCAAACCAAAACGAAAAAAATCCGAACATTTGGGAGCTTTTGATGCAGATGCTTCAGATGGTTTTGTTTAGCAAAATTACTGAAAAATCTGCTTTCCTGCCAGGAACATGCTTGCAGACAAAAATATTTGGTCTTTTATAGCCCCCAGTAGAGGCTACACCTGTTTAAGCCTCTATATAAAATGTTACTATTACTCTCCCTCACTGTCAGTAAGATCACAGGTTAGCAGGGGAAGGAGCGGTTGATACTTGGTACTCAAACAAATTGCAGATTTTACTGAAAAGAAAGAGTAGTGAGGTCGTGTAGCTGGCGGGGTGTTTGGATGAGGTGGCCCCGGTGCGGGGAGCGTGGGCAGTGTGGGGAGATGCTGCACTGACCTCTTGAAACGTGTTTTCCCACAGGGTGCTCAGCAGGCCCTGCCCCAGGAGCTGCCCCCAGGACCCCAGGAGTTGCCCTCGAGCCCGGGGAGCAGGTTGTGGACAGAGCTGCTGTTGGTAAGTTTGCTTCTGTTTGTGGCCTGCCAAGTCAGGCCGAGCAGGCAGCTTCATCGCTGCTTCTTTTGCTGCTACCCCTTCTTTCCCCTTAGTTCTAGACATTTGCTGGCTGCTTTGTTGCATAGTTTTCCTGTCCGTATTACTTTCCCTTACATGGATATCCACTTGAGCTGATGCCATCTCATTGGGTGCAGTACCTTATTTTCTGTCATCATTTTGGTTATTATACATCTGCATTCCTTTCTATGAAGGTTTTGGCCTTTGTGAGGCTGGTTTTAGTGCTGTTTCTTTTAGCTTATCAGCACATTGTAATTCAAATTGATGGTTAGTATCATAATGGGAAAAAAAACCCCACCTTTTGCACGTTATCTCTTTAAATCAGTGTTCAACTTAAGCTGAGCACATTGAACTCGTGAAGAGTTGTTTCCAGTGTATGTAATCTGTATTTACAAGTGTATCTGAGTGCATCTAGTTGAAATCCCATCTGACTGGAGGCAGGTTAAAATAACAGGAAAAAAAAAAAATCAAAATATGGAAAGAACTTAAAAGGAGGAGGGAGAGGGACACTTCAGTATATTGAACTCTTTGATGAAAATTGGTTATTTTGTGAAAGAAAAGACCTACTTTCAACTTGAAGATGTCTGCTGACTTTATTTACAAAAACACCATGACAAAACCCTGAGTTATACGGCCAACATAGAATTAGGTTTTTGATAAGCATGTTGTATTCACAACAAAATATAAACGCAGACTATTTTTATTGGGCTCATACTGCAGATTCTTGTTTACACAACAAAAGTAAGGATATTTTGTTTTCTTGCTCAAAAATGCACTGGCGAGAAATGGTTTTCTATCACTTTTCAGAAGCAGACCTTTCACGCTCAAGGTTTCCTCACCATCTATTGCAGGAGAGTTTTCCAGTTGTGCTGTGGTGGGGCTGAGCGTAACTCCAGTATTCCCCATGGCATCCAGTATGGGACAGCATTGCACATCTGGAGGTGACCCTGCCAAATTGCCTTATGTGTTCCTAATAATGGTAAAACTAAAGGACTGATCAAGACGGCTTGTTTGGAGGGAAGGAGGATAAAGAGTGTGCTGTAGTATAAAAATATACTTTAGATATCGTGGCGGGGGGGGTTGGATCTGTTTGATAAATGTATAAATATATATGCTACTTCTTCTATCTATTGGAACAGCTGTGCATGTACTATTTAAGAGAAATGGTTATGACTGGGGTTGTCTGCTCTTGCCTAAAATTAAATCAACAGTAGATGTTCTTGTATTTCTTCCCCAGCAAGTGCCTTGTGCTGAGCTGTCGTGGAGGATCCCGTTACAGTTCTCGCTTCTTCCTCTTGCGGCAGCTTTGGGAACACCTCGCATCCCCGGGAGGGAACGCGGGGGGATAAAACTGTGAGTGTTGCCTAACAAGGTTCTACTGTTGAAACAGATGTTGAACTAAATTTAATATTGCTTAGTGCTATTTAGAGACTCACAGGAGAGGATTAAGTTTGTATTTAATTTGAACAAAAATAGGAGTAGAAGCTTCATAGATTGGGGGGGGATTTTTGCAAGTTTAAGACTACTGTGTATTCTGACATTAATAAATAAGCATTCGTAACTATGGTTTGGGGCATATACTAAAGCATGTGATACATGTAGTACAGTGTTTAAGCAACTGCGGTGTGAGCAAGCCACATTTTTGGCCTCAGCTCTTTAACAGACTCTACAGATTATATGGAATTAAAAGAAAATGTGTGACTAAGAGAAATCAGGCTGTATTGCAGGCTTCTAGGCATCTAGACAGGTTGAGAAATATAGTCTGGAGAGTAAAAGGTGCAAAGGTTCACCTGGCTGTCAAACTTAGCTTGCAGCAGCTGAATTTCCTCATCTTTTTCCACCTCTGGAATTATAAAGTGCTGGGTCTTACCACCTAATATCCAGTTACATGAAAACAGCATTTAAGTGTTTACAATAATGCTACATTTTTTACTTAAAACATTTTTTTGCCTTAGCCTATAGTTGCTTAAAGAAGTAAGAGAATAACCTCATAAGCAAAACCAGCATGTTGGCAGGACAAGGTTTTTGTAATGTCTCTTCAGGCTGTTAGAGCCGTAGGGAAGTCCTTTAGGCTTAGCTTTGCATTGCTGCACATGCTTCATCTCTGAGGAGCACTTACAAAACACTGATATCCAGCTTAAGGTTGAATCTTAGTTGTAAGTCATACCAGAGCAATGTTGTAGAAATAAAAAAAGCACAGATAAAGCTAACATAACAAGAACGCTTACATACCTACAGAGAAGCATAAGATCATTTGAAGTTGTGAATAGCTTGTAAATACCTGTTATTTAATGTAAAAGATGAAATGGTTTGTCATACTAGGCTGTAGGCTGTCAGAGTGCAATGTATAGAATCATAGAATCATTTTAGTTGGAAGAGAATGTTAATATATGTTATATGGCACACACTATACAGACAGGGTTGGAATTTTAGCTTCAGTTTATCTAATGTTAGAAACAGATATTTTACAAAGAGTGAAAGAGCTATGATGGCCAGTGGCTGAAAGTATTCTTGCTTCTTGGTGTTACTTGGGAAGTTGGAGCCCAGATCTCTGATTTCTAATGCCAGTATTCCAAACTCTTGGTATTCACCCAGTTTGGGTGAAACCTGCGTGTGGACGGGTGATGATGACAAAATCAAAGTTATTAAAATATCAGGGAAAAGCACATGTCTATTTCCTTATTGCTCCTTTACAATTTTAAAATGTTACCCCTTTATATCTTTGATACGAGAATAAACTGAAATCTGGCATGAGGTAATGTACACTTCTGTACGGAAACTTTTTAAAGAGCATTAAGTTGTGAGTTCATTTCTGTTAGCTGAATGCTTATTCTGAGCTATGGTTTTTTTCTTTTAGCCTTTACTGGTGTAAATTAAATATCCCTTGGCTATGCACTGCACTCTTGGTAACTAGTGACACTGGCAGCTGTGTGCATGTGGTTTTATAATCTGTAGTGTGCTCTGGTATAAGCTTCATATGCAAAAGAGCTAAGTAGGTTAAATTTGTGGGGACAGTAGGTTATTGACAATTCTCGATGTCTCAGTTCCAAAAAGAAAATCCTTCTTATTTTACTAATAAGGTTGTTCAAAACCTAGAAATTGCGAATAGTTGTATTGCTATTTATGTTTGCTGATGACTCTTCAGAATGAGTGCTAAACTGCAATCTGGTTTTGAGAAACATCTCCTAGGCAGGTAACAGCCAAGGTGAAGTATTACTGCGTGGTGTGTGGTTTCAGCCTGTTGCCACCAGCTGTCCAGGCGCTGCTGCCAGCTCCTGCGCAGGAGAATTGGCTCCGCAGCCGCTACAGCTGCCCCTGGCTCTGCAGTCAGCTCCTCCTGGCTCTGCCTCATCTCACACGCTTCTTCCACATGGGATGGAAACCTTCAGGAAAAAGAACCTGGAGCTCGATAGGGCAGCGAAGCAAAGGGTCAGAAAAGATGGGGTTTTGCAGCAGAGCTGCCGGCATTCTCTTAGCACAGGACTGCAGTGTGAACAGTAGTTTTGTGGTACCTGTCTTTGGCTCAGATAACTGTGTGCAGTCAGACACATGAGCTGAACTGTTCCTGTTCTGGGCATGTGATGGTTTGTAAATCTTACCTCTTCTGGTGCTCCCACTCTTTGTGTCTGCACTTCCAAGTCCCTAAAGGATACTTTCTGCGGCTCTGTTTTCTGTTAGTTAATCCTCCTTTTACCGAGTCTAATTCTTCACTTAAAAAATCCCAATCATTTTGGCAAATCGCTTCTTTCCACTCTTGCTATTCACTTTGAATTTCTACTGTTTGTCTTTTTAGTCCTCTTCCGAGGAGCTCTTCTGGATATTTTGGGAAGTATTCTTTAATTGCTGAATTTCATGTAAGAAGTGCAGTTATTTATGTCTAATCATTTTTCCCCAGTTGTGAAGGGTTTATCATCCAGTATCATTACTTCAGACAACGTGGTTTCCTATACACCAATACTTATATATCCCTAGAAAATAGCGAATAGGCAAAGTGAGAGGGGATGATGAGTACAGCACATACAGGGCTCACAGAGCTGGGTCAGGCACATGAGAACGTTGGTGGTGCTGTGGTGAGGGATGGGAGCAAACGGCTCAGTTTGACCAGGGTGAATCTTCCTGATGGTCGAGGTGCCACAGGTTTGGCACAGGGGTTGGTTGACCAGGTGATGTTAGGAAGCCAGGTGCTATCAACACCCACACACAGCTGTGTGGGGCACTGAGTACCTGGAGTTGATAACAGATTTATAAAGCAGACAGTGGCTTGCCTCTGCTTGCAAAATGCTGCAAAATGCTGCCCTGGTTGTATAAAGCCTTGTATTCGGGTTTCTGGTGTCAATGACAGGCTCTGTCAGTGAGCGAGCTTTTGCCATCTTTCCTGTCACTTCTGTGCTGTCGGTAGGTGGCTGGGACAGTCTCCTGGTCTCAAGCTGGCAGGCAGGGCGCTATTACAGGTGAACCTTGCTCTCCAAACAGTCAAATGGTATCTGTATCATCCTGTGACTAGACAGCAGTCTGCACTGAATCTTCTGAACTCAGCAGAGATCGGATCTTTGATTTTCTATTCTCTCAGTCCATTAGTCCTAAAAAGACTGTTTCTGCTGTAGCGGTTTGATTTGCTGTGCTGCTACCAGACAGGACAGGTTTCAGGACTAATCTATGCCCCAGTGCCCAGGTTCAGACTGACCCTTGCAGTTTGCTTGCAAGGTAAATATCTCCAACCAGACCCTGTCTCCTTCCACTACTGTCTTATTTATTAGCACTCTCAGGAGAAGAAAAGGCAATTGCAAATCGATCAATGTTTAAATTGGTACACCAAGGGGACAAAGGAGCTCGAAACATTGCCCAGACAACAGGTTCATGGCCTGATGTGAAGGTTGTTCTCAGGACTGGCCTGCAGCTGCTCCTGGAGAGCACTGGGTAATGATACCCATGCCACTGTTATTTGTTGCTTGAGAGAAAATGCTTTTTGTGCCAACATTTCCACCTTTCTCCAAGCTTATCCTCTGGCACAGTTTAGTGCTGATTGAAGGCTGCTGGAAATAATGGTGTGTGGAGCAATTGGCTGGAGTGAGGTCCTTCAGCCTGTAGCTGCTGAACCTATGGACATGTATGGTTTGCTTCTGAGGGGTCTGCAATGTCCACAGGTTTACATTCACTATACAAGGAGGTTTTCTGTCCTTTGTTGGGGAAAAAAAAAAATCAACAGATTATGGGTCAAAAGTCCTGTGGCAGCCAGGAGATGGCTTTAATTTTGTTGTCCTTATCTTACAGTGTGGCCTTTAACTTCAGGAGGCAGAAGTGAGAAAGTATCTCTACCCAAGGAGAGTATTGGAAGTTCTCATCTGAGGTTCTCCACACCACAAAGAAAACTCCTCTCCCAAAGTGGGTAGTTTTCTGTGCATTTTTGCCTCCGCAGCAGCAGAGGACACAGAAGCAGATCTGAGCCAGACACTGGGTGTTCCTGGTGATGAACAACAGTTCAAGGTTTTAGATCTGGCTTCCTTGATATTTCTGTGCCCGATCCAGAGCCCACTGAAACACAAAAGATTACTGGTGGCTTGGAGGGCTCTAGAGCTGGCCTCTAGGACAGTCCAGGTCTCAAGGCATTCCTGAGCAGTACTGAGTGGGCAGAGCAACCTCTTCTTTTAGCCAAGTACAGGAGCTCAGGCAGTTTTGTTTATAATGCAAAAAGAAACAAATGAAGACAAAGCCTTGGGAGCATTCCAAACTGTAGGAGAAACTTCTGCTCTATGAGCCAAGGACTAGAGCAAGTCTGCTTTTCACTGGATTTGTCTCCCATTCATGTTGCCCATGACAGGTGGGAAGCAGCACGGAGGTGGCCACCGTGGCTCTACATGGGTGCGTTGCCCTGTTTACTGGTGCCAAGGGGAGTTTGTGCCTTGGTGTGGGGTGAAGGCAGCCAGCAAAGGGAGCGGGATGGGGAGAAGGAGACAGCTACAGCTGTTCCGTGTCAATGTGGAGCTGCTGACAGGCAGCATCCAGCAGGTACATGACTCTGGAGTGGGAGCTGGGGTACGAGGGGTGAGGGAGCAGGGATGGGAGAGATGAGGATGCTGTCCTGCAGGGTGGCTCGGGGCTGAAGGGGGTTGGGGAGGAGGAGGTGGTGCCAGCAGGGAGGAAAGGACATGGACAGGGAAATACTAGCTCTAAAGGCATCTGGGATTACTGGGAAGTGCCTCCTCCCTCACTGGAAAATGTGTGTCTGGGCTGGTGTCTTGCAGATGGAGATCCCTGCACGGGGCTCCTGTAACCTTATACCCTGCCCTGTAGCTGGGGAGGATTATTGAACATCACCCCCTACCCTGCCCAGCAGGCACCGGTGGCACTCGTGGCTGTCAGAAATGCTGCAGTCATGCAGGGCCGTGTCACATTTGTAGTCACAGCCCTTGCTTTGTCTGAGGCTGGGTCTCCGGATAGACTTGTCTCCATCTGGAAATATCCAAAATTGTTGGGGATCCTCTGGGGCCTTGCACAGTTTGGTTAGTCCAAGTCAATTCAAAAGGAAATACTGTGTTTCGATCCTCTTTACAAACCAACGTTTAAACATTTTTTTTGGCAGAAACAACCTTTTTCCCCTCATGGAAAATTTCTGCTTTCTCAGAAACAGAATTCTCGTTCGGAAGATGTCCCCTATGGAAAAACCCAATCAGCTCCAATTCTGAAACTCTACGCCAGAAATCAAGTAGCAGGCATTAGCAGAGGGTGACTCGGGTGACATGTAATGTATCATTTGATCCTAACTGGGGCAACATAACCACATGAATTTGAGAACACAAGCAGGCGCTCAGCATCTCTGACTCAACATGCAGTAGGCAATCCACCAAAACCACACACACAGAACAGAGGAAAAAGAGTTATAATCATTTTTCAGTTTTGAAAGCTCAGTTCTACCCTGAGAAAGAAACTGGCAAAATGTCATCAGACACGCCATATCTGCTTCCTCTTACTGACTTCCAAATCCGAAGTGTTCGCATTCAAATAAGGAGATGCCTTTTTTGTTTTGTTTTGTTTTAGCAGATAGTTTCAGCAACAACCAGTCTGAGAAAGAAAAACATTTCCTCCTGCTATAAGAAGTGTGCTGGGGAGAAAATGATCTGGCATGTTTGCAGGCAACAGACTTAAACGTTGAAGTTGGTTCCGTTGATGCACAAGAAATAATAGTCTCCAGCCCTTCTTCCACAGCTCTGCTGCTGCTTTTCCACTCAGAAAAGAGACCAGCCATCTGAGAAAGTGCCGTTTCCTTCAGCAGAAAAAGGATTTGGGATTCAAGCCTATCTCAGAAGGTAACTTAAAGTCTGTTCATGGAAGCATTGCCTGATTTAGCACACGTCCTGGGAAAAAAGCAGGCTTCTGGGCAGGAAACATGGCTTGGCAGTGCAAGAAAATATGGTGTTGGGAAGGGAAAAGGATGGAGAAAGGCAGGTGTGAAGTGCTTCAAGATGTGGTAGTCCCAATAGCACAGGAGCTCTTACCAGAGGAACAAATCGATTACTCCTTTTCCTAAAGAGGGACTTCTTCAAGACACACCAGGAGAAACTGTCACAGACCGAATTGCATTAAATATCCGGCCACTGACGCATCCATATAAATTATTGTGAAAGGCAATGAAAAGGTGTTTTATTGATCACTAATTTCACTCCAGGTATCAAGGACAAGTTTCCTCTGCTTAAGGATAGCTCTGAATTTTTGGAGGGCTTTTTTATTTTTTTAAGCTAAACCATTAGCAATTTAAAGATGTTAATTTTTTGTTCCCTTGAAAAAAATATTTGTTGCAGCTGAACTAGATTTGGTTTGATTTGGGTTCTGAATGCTCAGATTTGTTGACTTTCATGTGCAGCCTTGAGAATCCAATGCACTAATCAATGTCCTTACCGATGTGCTTGATTCTGACTTGTGCACGTCTTTGAAGCTGTTTCCCTCAGAGCCTTCAATTCTAGGCAATTTTTAATGTAAAAAGAAGCAGGAGCAAAAAAAATCATTTTAGAATAAGAAAGAACTACTGAAAAACCCCTTTCATGTCGTCTATGCATTATAAAAAGGGGGAAAAAATGTAGTTCAAAGGTTCTGTGCCCCCTTCCGTTGTAGGTCTCCTTTGATCACTTTATTCAAACAGTTGTGTCCTGTTTTGGGGGTTTTTCTCTGGTGGGAGCCTTCCCCTCAAAGAAACAGATGAATAACCTTTCAGTTGTTTGTCCTTATGTAAAACATGAAGCTTTACACTACTGCCTTTCAGATGCCATCGTGAGCTGCTCTTGCACTTGGAAACAACAGACAAAATCCTACTGGCTTTTCCTGTTGTTGTGTCTTGGTTTTGAGAGCAATTTTAGTGAAAGTTAAAACAGGATGACAGCATTTAGGACCCATCTCATTTCTCAGAGTTGCGGAGTTAGGAGCACTCAGCATTTCGCTGCTCCTGCAGGAAAGACCAACTGAGCGCTTAATGAAGGAAGTCTTGTTTCTCAAGGGTTGAGCATGGTTGCAATCTCATAATAGCAAGATTTCCACCTGGGCAGCTGTTGGCAGTTCTGAAATGTTCAGTTAGCCTGTTATCTCTTCCAAATACAAATATGTATTTTAAAAGAAATAGAAAGTAATAGGAAGTTATGTCATGCAGGGTGATACGCAAACCCCAAACATTCCTTGTTTATCTTGTATCTTTGCACTGAGTGTAGAATTGTTTAATGTCACAAGTGCTGAATAGTTTTGCTAGTAAAGTGATTTTAATTAAATTCACCGTTTAAAATTCAGTTACTCCTTAAAGGTACCCAGTTGTCCAGAAAGACATGCTGACCTCAGATATACAATCCTCTGAAGAGGGCTCTTGGGGATATGAACTAGAAAAACATTCTTTCTTTTAATTCACACACAAAAAACCATGGAGAGTTTCTTGGCCAGTTAACTACATAGATGTATGCCATTCACCTCTTAGTTCAGCTGGCCATTTCAGACTGACGCTGTTCACTGTCTGATATCAACAAGTCAGGGTGTGCGTGTCCTTCTGCTTCTCTGTCATGGAATCTGGACTTTGCTGCTGTTATTTGGCTCTGGCAGCGTGGGCTGAGCCTCAGCCCCCAGGCAGCTCCAGTTCAGTGGCTCACCTCTGAAGGGCGTTTTCATGATGGAAGCAAGCAAGCTTTGCAAAATTCAAGATGCATTTATCTACAACAAAGAATGTATAGTTCTCAGCAAACAATAAGCATTTATTCATTTCTATGCTTGTTGTTTTTTTTTTTCCCCGCTGTTCAAGTGTTCTCTGTGTTGAGGTTGAATCTTTTAGGGTTCAGTAGCTCTCTGCCAGCAGATGTCTTCTTTCCTGAAACAGAGAGGCCCTGTTTTCTCCTAGCGTCTTTGCCCTTGTCTAGCCTCAGTGTAAAATATCCTTTGCTGTAAAAATGTGTTTCTTATTTCTCTCATTTGCCCAAGGTTCCTTGTCTTTTATCTTCTCAGATCCAGCACTAGTTTGATCTTGCTTTCGTCTGCCAGTATTATCCCATCATCAGCTAGTGAGAGAAGCAGACAAGGAAACTGGCTTTATCAGGAGCAGTTATTCTTTTGTTCTCCAGAGTTCCAAAGGGCTTGGCTTCTAGTGGTCTCTGTTCAACCTGTGTGTGGATAAGCAGGTAAAAGACCCCATGGTCTTTACTCAGCATGGGAACATGGGGCAATAGGCAGTGAAAGTTGGTCAAAAGATGAGGAAGCAAACGCTTAGGTTTCAAGCAAATAAATTTGATTCAAGAGGTTTCCCTACCTACCGCAGTGTCAGTGAAGCTGTAACAGCTCACTCCTGAAGTTTTAGACTGTAGTACAAAATGTGAGTGTTCTTTGGTAAGGATAAAGGCTTGAAAAGGTATGGTATATTTTTTTTTTTGGTTCTGTGAAGACAATATAATCTGCTATCTAGGAAAGGGTGATCAAAGAAACACTGTCTTTGACAGTTGCCAGTACCTGCTGGGCAGGTAAAGTAAGTGATGCTTAAAGGTCAGGGTGCTCTGTTGGTAAGAGAGATGTATTGAAAGGGCGAAAGAACCACAGTGGGCTTCCTGCGTCACTACAGCAGGTGCTGCATGAGATTGAGAGAATGGCTGAACAAAGCAAACCACAATGATGACAGGATATTTAAAATGGGGAAATAATGAGTCATCCCCATTTATTAAAGTGGAGGGCAAGAGATTTCTGCCTCAGTTAATTTATCTATGAGATATAAAGGCAGCCTTTAACAAAAGGGGAGAAAAATCCCAGTTTCATTCCCTTTAACCCAACCAACTAAAATCCCTTTACATAATGGAAGTTACCAATTATGTAATGTTGTTACCAAAAAAATCAGTATTTTTCAGGAGTCTTGGATTTAATCTTTCATTGTAATCAAAGTGGTACGTTGCTTGGTTGTGAAGAAACACGTCATTACTCGTTGCCCAGCCAGTGGGTCAGGGCAAGCTCGTGAACTGCTCTGCTGCTCTGTTGGGCCAAGAAGATTTGCTTGCAAGGCCTTAAACAGATGAAGAGCACAGGTTTATCTGGAATGGATTATCCCCATGTAATAGATGATGTATTGGTTTGGGAATTTATTTTGTTGGATTTTGTGTTCCTTAGTGAAAGCTGGACTTCCCAAAAGGAATGCTTATTTGGGGGAAGACCTTACCAATGCATTTTCCAAGAGATTCCTGCTATTTTGTGCAGATTTATACTTCAGACCCTCTAGTACGTCAAGCGACCTCTTTGCCCATCAGAAGTTTTTTCCTAAGAGCTTTTATGCAAGTTCTGTTGCTACTTATTGCTCTGGTAATAAATCAGGTTGCATATGTTGGATGCCTAATGTGCCCGGGTGTGACACAGGTGATGTCCTCCAAAACAGTCCTCCTTAACAAGGCAGGCCGGTGCTGCCAGGAGACCTCACTCCTCTTGCAGACTCTCCATACGGTCTGTTACTATCCGTGTGTTGGTATGAAGACAAACATCTTGCAAGAAACAGAAGTCTGATAATGTGCACAGTGTGAGTGCGTGTGTAGGGATCGTGTGTGTTGACATCGTTAGTGCTTGGTCACCTAGGTGATGGATCTTGCTGCTATAGTAACCTGGAGGCTACATTACTCATCAAATAAGAATTTCAACAGGAATGTTTAAGGTGTTTATATCTTGTGTCCTCTGTAACCCTCTCAAAATATTTACAAGAACTGTAAAATGAGACTTTTAAGTAAAGGTTTTATTCCCCCATCCCCCCCCTTTTTTTTTCTCAGAACTATATCCTAGAAAAGACCTGATGTTTATGCCCAAGCATCAAACTCAGGATAGATATTTTTGAAGAACTGTTATGCTATTGCTTGTTGCCTTCTGAACGGATTCAGACACCAGCATGTTCTGATGTGTCTCACTGAGATCTGTGAAAGATGACTCAGGAGTCACGAGAGCACAGAGTGGCAGATCAGCTCCTAAGATTGCTGATTTTTCTTTTCGATGACTGTATAAAAATCAGGTGTGTTTTCAGGCATCCCACAGTTTATGCCCTTCATTACACACGGTGTGTAATCTTTTTCACTTGGACATTAAAGTTGAGTGATTTTAAAAGATTCCTTAATTCCTATATGGTGGTACTTAATGTAAGAGAGATGTCATCTTTGCTCTCTTGTCCCTGAGACCTTCTGAACAGGAGCATGGCAATTACTGGATGTGTTGAATTTGCTTGCTCTGGCTTTTATTTCATTTGGGCTGCAAAGCAGAGGATACTTACATAGCAAAGGCTAGATTGATCTCTGCCAATTGCTGACGCTGAGCTTGCTTGAATATGTATAATATGTGCTGATGCTATAAATAAAAGCAGCTCTGTCCCTTGCACCGAAAACTCTTTGTCAACCATGCAATACTGAGATTTTGTTAGGTATTAATTAAGTTACGAGTACATATAGGATGCCGTGTATTGCTAGGAGGGATGGCAGATTCTTTCCATGTGACCCAGTTTGCAGTGGGTTTGGGTATGACAAACAGGATATCTGAACAAAAGGGTTTTTCACTGAGTCACCTTCCCAAAGAGACGATGAAACCGAGGATGTCCAAGCAGTTGTTTGGCTTGGGTTCTCAGTGAGACATTTTTGTCTGCATGTCTGTTGGACATGCTGGTCATGGTTTTATTGTTCTTATTTTTTCTTCGTCTTTTTGGTGTGTGTTTTCAGTGCTGGGTTCAAAGGCAAGGCACCAAAAAGAAGTACCCAATCTAAGGAACCAGGGCAGGAAGGAGGGTGCCTGCTGTGTGAACACTTTGGTCAATGGCTGGGCATCAGGCGAAAATTTCAGTAATGACAGAAGAAGAGAAGAAGGGGAGAGGAGATTCGGGCTCTTTCTTGCGAAGTCCTACATCCAGTTAACATTGAAGTTGCCATCTCCTAAGGATTATTATTAGTATTATAGTGTTCTGTGGTACTTCATCCCTCAGAGGTTCAAGATAAATGGTAGTTTTCTGAGCACATTACATAGAACCCTGAGATGTTCATCAAGATCTGCTGATCAAAGAGAAGGAGCAGGCTCATTTAGAGGATGCGGCTGTCATGAAACACCACAGCAATTATCTCTGAGCTTTGAAAACTAGTTCTTCAACAGTCAAACTTCTGGAGAGAAACTAACTTTTCTTTCCTCCTTCCCTGTATAAAACCTGCTGGTGCTGGTATTTCATGCCATGCTCCTTTCTCTTCTGTGTGTTCTGCTCTTGCCAGAATGCATTCTGTTCAGGCTGAGCATGCTCACCCCTAGCAAGCCCTGAAGAAGAGAAAAACTGAGGTTCATCTGATGAACCTGTTGATTCAAATGCTTCTTTGGCAGAGCTCGAGATGAGGTGGGAACTGAGGAAGAATGCAGCTTTTTCTTGGAGTTGAACTCTGTGGGACTGAGACCTCCCTCCTGCCTTATCCCACAATGTTTCTTAAATCTGTTCTAGTCCCACACCTTTCATCGCCTTTTATCTTCCTCAACCAGCATCTCCTCTAGGTTCCCTTTATCCTGCTTTTATCCTAATCTGAATCTTAACACTTGCCTTCAGATGTAAAGATGAGGAATAGGGCCCTTCCCACTTCCTGGGCTTTCTTGGCTTTCAGGCTTAAATCCCTTTCTTTTCAGTAGAGCTTTCTCACCAACTTGGATTCCCTCCCTGCTGCTCACAGCCTTTCCAGAAGTTATTCAAAATTCTCTATGTGGGTTCTTCTGAAGTGTTTTGATTTGTGGAACCTCTAACATGTTTCCAGTTAAATTGTGGATACTGCTATAGAAAAAAACACCCTCTAAATGATAAAAAAGTGTAAACTGCACAACAGTTCTGGTGGCTTTTTTGTCTCTGGTATGCTGCCTGCTTATCCAACGACATAAAAATACAGATTGGGTATTTAGGGTGCTGTCTCCAAGCTGGCTTTGTTGTCTCTGGTATGGTCCCTGCTTATCTGACGACATAAAAATACAAATTGGGTATTTAGGGTGCTGTCTCCAAGCCACCTTTTTCCTTCCCTTGCTCACCATCCCTCCTCACTTTTTTGCAGATACCTGTTGGGACGTTTTTGGTGCCACAGCAGGCAACCAAACCTGAACAAGCATCCTGGCTCTGGCTCCAGACAGTCCTGCCGCCACCGTGGTTAGCTGAATGTCGTGGTTCGGGTCAAATCCATTGCACATCTGGTCTGCGCATACTTTTAAAAATGTGGATACTTTTTTTTAATACTGTCTGAAGGATGCTAAGTGTTAGCCTATTATAGACTAGAGTTTATAAAAGAGAGACAACTGAGATACCTGGAGCTTGCTGCAGTTTTCAGGAGTGAGACTAATCCAGTATAATTCTGACTATAAAGAGAAAATTACTCACTTATTATTTTTGAAGTACATAATGGTAATAGATTTCCATTTACCTTCCTAGGTGGACAAGGGCTTCCTGCTGCTGCCTAACCATCAGTTTTGTTTCAAGGAAGAGAAAATAAGGAAGAAAAGACTCGATCCATGGCAGCTGTAGTCGGGATGGACAATGCCACCCCAGCTGGAGTGGCAAGCACACCCAGGAGTGGCAAGAAATTCAGTTCAGCTACAGATGAACGCTGCAACTTCCCATGGAAACTACTGGATTGCTTCTTTACCTTTGGCTACAGGTAATTGTTTCACCTCATGCAATTATGTAGGGTAATTAGACTATACAAGGAATAGCAAAAAACCTCAGTGCATCCTCCACATTTGTGCTTTGCTCCTTTAAGAGTGATTATGGTTTTCTCTTTACTTGATTTTTTTAGCCCAGCCTGTCTTTTTGCTTTCTTCCCAGCCACCTGGTATGGCATAGGAAGGGAAAATAAAAGTATGCTTTCAGCACATTATTGAGTTCTGCTCGTTTTTACAGTACACTGTCTAGTACAAGCCCTTATTGGAACTGCAGTGGAAAAGCAGAATGATTTAAGGACTCCAAAATTCACATTGTCTTCCACCCTGATGTAGTGAGGGACTATTAATGCACCAGACAGAACTCTGAAATAGATGCAACTCAGTAAATGACAAACACATTTTGGTTGGCTCAGAATATATTAAGGCAGTTATCTTGTGCTCTCTATTATGTTTTTTTTCTACATGAAGTGGTGCTTTTTTGAAAGGTGAAAAGTGGCAAGGTAGTGGGCAGTTTCTCTGCTAAAGCTTTATAAATTCCCACGGATCTATTACTTGAGAAGTGCTATTGTGCTGCTATACTTAATGAAAGATCAGTCAAGTAAATTGTTCCTGGGTTTCAACTTAATTACATGCAAGAGATGGAAACTTTGTTATCAAAGACTAATAAAATGTCAGGTGGCTTTGATGAAGGCAGTACAGTGGCAGTTTTAAACTGAAACCTGCTTGCTTAATAATAGAAAAGACAGGAGATTTGAGCAAGGCTTTTTATAAGCAGCGTGTCACTTCCCTGCAAAGCAAGAGGCACAATTTTTAGCTGCGTTAGCAAGAAACGTTACGTTCATTGTCAGTGTTTATCCTCTAAGCCTCAGACCAAAGAGCCTATAGCTGGAGAAGATTTCTTATTGAAAAATTATTTTATCCTGAAACTCAGCATATGATGACTAGGGTGATTTTTCTTAATGCTTGCAAAGCCATTTATCCAGCTAGGTAATTGAAATCAGGACATGTCTCAGAATGGCATGGCTCTGACTGGTACTAAATTTTGAAGTGTTAAATAGGTAAAGACACTTAAAGTTTCAGACCTTTAATGCTGACCCATTTTATAATCATTTGGATGGTCTCCTATCAATTTTTATAATACATGTTTTGGGTTCATTGTTCTGCTGAGAATAACTTGCCTTCCCCACCAATCCTGTCAATTTTGTTGTGGTACAGTAAAAGTAATGTGAATATTCCAGTTGTATTCACAAATTCTGCAGACTGGTAGATTGTTAAAGGCACTTGTGCATATTTCCAATACCAGAATTGGAGAAAAAAAAAAGAATAGTTAAAAGAAAAAAATTGTTAAGACCACATGTCAACTTCAAGAGCATCCTGCAGGATTCTGGACCTCATTGGGGACAGTCTTTGCTCAGCGGTGCCTTTGGGGTCCACTTCATGTTTTACAGGGTGATGATGTTTCAGCCGTGCCTGGGCAGGAGCTGCAGAACCAGCGGCCAGGGAGGGCAGTGGCCTCTCAGATGGGGCTTCCTGATGGAGAACAGTCAAACTGATCCACACACACGCTCTGATGCCTGTCTTGCATATCTGATCAGTGCTACTTTCCACTTAAAACGGGAAATTAATCGCTGTACTCCAGAGAAGACCTGGTTGATGCAGTAGTTGACAGGCCAGTACCCGCCTTGCATAGAAAGAGCAGAACCACTGTCACTGCTGGCTGGTGCTCTGCTGCTGGCATGGGTGATGCTGCCTTTCAGTCCATTTGCCACTCTGAAAATCAATAATCTAGTTCTGTCAGGAGCCTCATGCTTATTACTCTTAATATCTTTCACAAATGGCTTAAATATTAGAAGAGGATCCTTTGCTCTCCCAGCTGCAGGTTTGTTCCACCAGTCCTGCAGACTGACTGGTTGGGTGTGGGAGGTGAAGGCATGTTTGCCACAAATGGAAAGAACAAACCCCGATTTTGTACAACTTCTGCCTTTCTTGTCAAGCTTTTTCTGCCATTTATCAGATATACTGAGAGATTTCATATCACTTTTCCGCAGCTGGCAGCCTGGCTTTAGATTTCTTCTCTGTGATGAGAGCTGCTCAGTGGACCATTGAACTGGAGACAAAGGAAGTAATGTAGCATTTCTTGTACAGAAAGCTGGATGCCATGAAGAATGTAGCAAAACAATCTAAATAAAAACCAAACAACAACAACAAAAAAACCCAAACCAAAACAGAACAAACAAACCAAAATCAGGGCCAAATCCATGAAAGCCATGCCCAAAAATGATTAACAGTGTAGAAAGCAGGGTAACCTGGTGGATTGAGTAGACTGGGGTGCAGGGATTTCTGCCCCTCTGCTCCTGTTCTGGACATTTCCATGCTCTAAGGCTCTGTGTCATTTAGGATGAATGCTATTGGAGTAGTTAGCAATTGCGTTGTAGCTTTTGTCATGAAGATCCTGGTGTGGTGGCTCTCGGTTGGCACATTGCTTGTGAGATATTTGGATCTGGCTGTAAGCACTGCGCATGTCAGAGCTTGGGACCATCTTGTTTCAGTTTGAGCTCCTAAGATTAGGGGCTGTTTTGGAACTGCTGCCCCTTATCTCTGTGTGAGATAAAACTTGCAGTCCTGATACGACTTCTACCCACGCAGCGGGATCCAGGAGGACTGAGCGGCTCTAAATACTGAACAATGGCAAGTCAGCACTATGAGCGATTGTTGTTGTGAGTCAATGTTGAATCCCTGCCAAAGATGCCTTTTGCAAATAAAATTTAGCACTAATTTATCAGTGGGTTAGTTCATAACATGATGTAAAGCTCTCAGTAAATAATGAATCCTCCTGGATCTAAAGAAAATGCTCATGATGACTTTATACTAAAATACTGTGTTTAAGTGGACCAAATCAGTGTAAGGGCACTGTTGGTTGCTCCACTGACAGTTTGCTGCTTTCCTTACGACCCATGTCTGGTGGAGAGGGTTTTGTTAACGCCTTTTTCCATTTTGTTACCTTGACGAAACTGTCAACACGTGTTCTTTACTCCTTGCTGTGCAAGCGCTCCAGTGAATCCAGCGCACAGCCCGGGGATGCGCCGCTGTTGGAGGCAGCCCCTCGCAGGCAGCGCTGCTCCCCAGACACCATCCAGTGGTACCAGACCTGAATCAGTGGTGCAAAAGCAACACCCCTACATTCTCTTCTGCATGCCACATTCTGTTTTTGTCAGGAAGGACTTTTTCTAGATCATTGTCCCCATTATGAAGATAATCCATCTGTTTTGCTGTGCAGAGCTGACTCTGGGCGAGAGGCCACCTGAATACTTTTGGTTCTGGTTTCAGGCCTTGAAACCAACAGCAGCTGGGTTTTCCCAGCTTCTCCAGAGTAACCTCTGCTCTCTGTGTGCATCTGCTCTAGGCTGATGCCTCTTCAGACTTGGTAGCTTGGTTTAGGTGTGTTTTGTTTTTCTATTTGGTGACCTGATTTCAGCTGTGCCGCTTGCAGTACTGAGAATTGAGCACCGCAGGGAGCCAGGGCTTCCAGGGGCTGCCTCTGCATCCTCAAACCCCGCGAAGTGCCGCGGAGCAGCAGCAGAAGCCTGCTGAAGCGAGAGCTGGCGGGGGAGCAGAGCTGTGGCGGGGATTGGGAAGCAGCCGCGGTGCTGCTGGCAGCAGATCCCCCGGGACAGGTGTAATTGCCCGAGACTGGGGCGGTGCTGCGGGCACAGCCCTGCCGCTTGCAACCCCCGTTTGCCTTCACAGCCCTCCGGGGGTCACCGCCTCGCGGTCCCAGCGGCGGGCGGGGGCAGCGGAGCGTCCCGGGTTCCGCCGGGGGCGGGGGCGGTGCCGGTTCCTCCCCGGGGCGGTGCCGGTGCCGGCGGCGCGGAGAGCGGCGGCGCGGGGCCATGGTGAAGATCGGCGTCCAGCAGCCGCCGGCGGGGCTCAAGCCGGAGAAGGCGAAGGAGAAGGCGGGGGGCGATGGGGCGGCGGGCACCGTGCTGTTGCCCTCGGGCGCCGTGAGTGCGGGGCGGGCGGGCGGGCGTCGCGGCCCGGGCCGGGTGCTGCCGGTGGGAGCACCGCTTTGTGCCGGGTCCTTAGCCTTTTCTGCTAAGTTAGAGCTGAAAGGTGCGTGCATGGGGCCGGGTGTCTGCTCGGAGCTCACCTGCTTTTCGGAGAGGTGCCCTGGGAAAGATGAAAGTGTCCCGTGCTCTGGACATTAACTCATGTCCTCGAAGGTGCGTAGGCATCTGAAGTTGGATAGGTAGGGAGGGGATGGAGCAGCGTAGTTGCTTCATTATGGGGACCAGCCATCCTCGGGCACTGAAGTAAATGGCCGGGGGGGAAAGTGGCGTTATAATTAATTTCTTAGGTCTGGGTGGTTTTGCCTGGGGGAATGTAATTTGGGATTGATCATTCATGGGTGGATTTCATATTCTAACATTTTGGAAGGCTTAGGGTTGTCATGGAGAAGAGATGAGAGGAACAAGACAGCTGGTGCTGGAGCAAGATGAGAAGCAAGGGTATAAGAGCATACAGAGCTCTTTAGATGCTTTGCAGTTTTCAAGATGGGAGTTGACATGCTGAAGTTGAATTGCTCTGCTGGCTTCAGGTGACAGGTATCAGAGGGGAATATGCACTCACGCCTGCAGAGGTGGGGCAGGTGAAATGGGCACTTTTGTGCTTGGCCAAGAGTTGAGTGTTTCTGAAGTCTCTTGTGCTAGAGAACCCTCAGCTTGCAAGCTCTTCTGTGAGGGTGGCCCACCCTGCGAGGGGTAAATACCACCCTGCGTAGTGGGAGGGTGTTGTGCAGAGAGGTGGGCTTGACCCATGGCATCAAGCCCACCTTGTTACAGTGCTTCTGTATCAGAGCAGGAGATTTAAATGGCAATCCTGAATTCCTCATAAATGCCTCAGACTGTGCGTGCGTGTTGATCATTTATCAAACCCTAACATCTCCCTGACTCAAACAACTATATGGGAGCTGTGGTTTTGCTCTGTTCCTGCAGCAGTGCAGAGTGTCTCTCTTCATGTGCTTTGCCGGGTGAGTGGGGGTTACCTGCCCCGGAGAGCTGCTCTGCAGCAGGGGCATTGGGAGATTGCTCAGTTTTGCAGAGAGTTCAGGGAGTCGCTTGTATCGTAATGATCTCACATCATGCACGGATGTGCATGCAGCTCTCAGCCGTGCTGTCAGTGTCTGAATGTGCTCGGTCTGTCATAATTGCATCTATTAATCTGATGTCTAGGAGCTATACAGAAACCTGTAATGGGGGAATGTGGCCAGCTGTGGTCTCTCAGTTGATCTCCAGACTTCATCTTTCCTACTTACAAACAAAAGAAGGTAGTAGGTTTCTTCCCACCTTTGATATTCAACACTGAAAGCTGAGTATTGCACCGGACTTCCACCTCATGCTGCCATAAAACCAGCTTTCCACAGCAGGGAAGTTGGTCGTTCTGCCGATGCTGCATGGGTTTGGGCAGGATCTTGCTCCTTCTCACATGCACCGTGAGAAAAGGACTTTAAAAAGCCATAAAATAAAAAATAAAAATAACAGAAGCTTATTTCCATTATTAGTGCTGCCAGATCCCAGCAATCAAAATTATTCCAATTCAGGTCCTGCCAGATGAATGAAGTTGTCTTAAGTAGCAAATAATAAATTTTGGGTTCTTTATGTTGCCTTCAGCCTTTCTCTGACTCCTGAGGGGCATTGTGTTGTTCTTTTAAGCCCATAAGAGCTACAAAGGAACATGAAAATGTGAATGTAAAACAAAGATCCTTCAACAGTCTCTTAATTCCAGCAGACAGGCATGTAAGAAAATCAGCGTAAGACCCATGACAGAAGGGCAGGAGCAAGTTGTGGTCAGTGCAGCATGAGGGTGTCCAGGGAGCAGCACGTCACTGACAAGCAGGTGGCCTTTTCCTGACGCTATTTTTCAGGGTGTCCATGACACTGAATCCTTTGGTAATGGTCTTTTAGTTATAGTTTGGACTTAGCTGGACCAAAGGGATGTGCTGCTTTGTAAAACGTCCAAGCCGTGGGGTTGGTCTTTCTGCAGCCAGGCGTTCTTGCCACGCTTTTTCCTGCTGCCAATAATTCCTGTCTGTGTGTGTCTTGCTCTAGCTGCCTTGCAGCAAAATGGCATTGGTGACATGCAGACAAGATGCTCTGCATTCCTCTCCTCTTTGATCTCACAACTTCAATCCCGATGATAGGAGCCAGAGCTGGGAAATGATTCAGCGGCGGCTTCCGCAGCCTGTGAATTTTGGCAGGTGCTCCGTGAAGGCAAAGATGTGGCAGGCAGGAAGATGTCTGTGGTAATGTGTCCCAAAAAATAGGAGGTGGGGAGTTCTGACAGCAAGCTCGCATGTGCTGAGCCTTGTTTCTCCCCTGTGCAGCTCAGCTTGAATTGGGAAGAATATACAGTTTGAACTGTCAGAAAAATCCATGTAATTTTGAGGCAGTTGCAACATTTTAAGGACTTACAAAAGAAACAATCTTGTTGTCATTAGTAGGAGCTGGCAGGATGTAGCAGCCTCGAGCAGAAGGCAGTTTGAGGTTATGCAGTCAGTAAAGTGATTTGTTGTATTCGTTGGAAAATATTTTCCCAGATGCAAAATAGTATTCAGTGAGTTTTAATTGAACTCCAGATTTACAGTCAGAACTGGAAATAAATACATACGCTGTGTCTTTAACTGCTCTGGGAAATATGGTCCTTGAGTTTGTTTGTGATGAATGTTGAAATCCACAGGAACTGAGTAAAACTGATGGCTGGAGCTCTCCAGTCAAAATTTGGTTTGGGGTCTTGGTGGGTTGATTCCTTGAAAACCTCTGTAATACTAGCAGCTAGTTATTCTGCAGAGACAGCGCAAGAGCCAGAGCAGAAGGGGTTTCATTAAAGTCTTCTGCTTCAGGAGAGGTAAATTATAAGAACTGGAGGGAAGAGGCATCTCTCCTCCCTCTCGCTCTGTATGTAGCAGAGGCCGGCTGCTCAGCTGCCCTGACCAGGGGCTCTGCAAATGCTCCTCCCTGCCCACCCGGCGTGAATCGAACGCTGCGGCGCAGACCGGTGTCTGTGGAGACCGGGACAGTTTGCAGACAATGGGAAGATTGCTGTGTGCATCCGGGGATGCTCTCACAGAGACCTTTCGGGAGGGGAAGCAGAAGGCAGAACCTGTTGTCTTGTGTCTGGGAGAAGCTGTCCTGAGATGGTGCGTTTGATCATGTTCATCTTCAGCCTGCCAGAACTGTGCTGGGCGCCCCAGTTAAGAAGGACAAGGAACTACTGGAGGGAGTCCAGCAGCGGGCTACAAAGATGATTAGGGGTCTGCAGCACTTTTTTTATGAGGAGAAACTGAAAGAGCTGGGTCTGTGCAGCCTGGAGAACAGAAGGCTGAGAGGAGATCTTACCAGTGCTTATAAATATCTCAACAGTGGGTGTCAAGAGGATGGACCAGGCTCCTTTCAGTGGTGCCCAATGACAGGATGAGGGGCAATGGGCATAAGAGGTTTACTCTAAACATGAGGAGAAACTTGTTTACTCTGAGGGTGCCAGAGCCCTGGAACAGGCTGTCCAGAGAGGCTGGGGAGTCTCCTTCTCTGGAGACATTCAAAACCCACCTGGACACCTTCCTGCGCAATCTGCTATAGCTGAACCTGCTTTAGCAGGTGGGTTGGACTAAGTGATCTCCAGAGGTCCCTTCCAACTCCAACCGTTCTGTGATTCTTACCAGGCAGACAGTGTCTCGCTGCTGGGGCTGTTGCTGTGCCCCAGCTCCCCTGCCTTCTCAGGTGGCTGGGGAAGGGGATATGAGGAAATGTCTTTTAAACAGGCCTTTTCACAAAGCAAGCTGAAAATGCAGAGAGAAAAACTAGCTGGCAGCGATGTGGGTTGATTACGGTCATTGACATTTTTGCAGGCTTGATGCTCCTGAGCTGCAAGTATTTTTACCACGTTGAGGTCTTCATTTGGGAATCTGAACATGGTAGATATTAATTTGAAGAAGCTGCCTCCTGTAACAGAAGGTTATTCCTGGCCTTTGCCCAAGCCTCCTGTGTCCATGTGGGCTGAAGTGATGACTTGTTTTTGTGTCCTGTATGGAGTCATCAGCTTAAAAAGAAGTGTCGTCTCTGGTTCTTGGTTCTCCATGGTTTGGGGATGCCTTGGAAGTGGAAAAAAAGGGCTGAATTGGAAAAAATATCTCCAGACTCTTACAGGATCCACTCTAGTGAAATACTAGACTTCAGTATCTTACCGGACTCCGGACATGAATATTCGATATTCCAGCTGAGCATGACAAAGGATCTGGCTAAAAGTGGCAGAGGGATTAGGGGAGGGAATTACTATTTCCAGCAGAAATGTTGTAAATGCAACTGAATTCAGAAACACGGAGCTCTCTTTTACCAAAGAGATGTAGACTGAAGAACTGGGGATGGAGAAACGTGAAATGTCTGTCTAGAGATGTGCATTCTCCCAAAGCTGGAGAAGAGCCAAAGCCAACGCAGCTTTGCATGTGGGTGCTCTTTACATGGGAAAAACCTGTTGCATTTACCTGCTTTGAGTGCAGCAATTTCCTTGGCAAAACATAGAAAACCAAGAAATATCTTTTTAAAAGAAGCCGTTTTAAAGGGTACAAATGAACCAAATGTAGTTATGAGGCAGGAGCTTTGCTGCATATGCTGCATGTATTATTACTGCAGCGCTATAGGTCCCGTCCATAGGACAGGAGCCCTCCTTGCTTTGCTGTAGGAAGCCCTGTGCTGAGCAGGGGTAAGCAGAATGCTGATTTTCACCCTGTTTTTGCACGCTGCTGCTCACGGGGCCGTTTGGGAGAGGCGGCCTGGCAGGTGGCTGCTCGGAGGAGGGAGCTCCCGGCAGCGGAGCATCGCCTCCAGGGCTGGAGACACGGAGCGTCCAGGGAGGATGAGGTGTCTTTGTGCGCGGTTTTGCAACTCCTGCGTTTGCAAATACCAAATCTTCGCTCGTTAATGGGTTTAGAGGAGGCGGAAGAGGCATTTTCACTTCTGGACGGGTATTTTCTTCCCAGGTGATGTGTGGGAACTTAGAATCATAGAATGTCCTGAGTTGGAAGGGACCCACAAGGATCATCGAGTCCAGCTCCTGTCCCTGCATATGACAGCCTGAAGTCAGTTTGAACAATAAAGCTGAGAAGGGTAAATTTGCCTCCTTTCTCTTGCTGTTGTTAAACTAGATGCTGTTTTTTTCTGGTGAATTTTTGACTGTAGGACTGATCGTCAGGGTTTTCCTGCACTCCTGCTGGGAGAGGAGATAATGGCTGTCAGTGTTTCTGAAAGGGAGCAGTGACTTCATTTTATGGTGTGACACTGCGTAAGTCCTGATTTTCAGGGAAAAGGCAAATGTTGCAGCCTGAAATCTAGGTCCTTGTTAAGATGCTTCAGCCTGAACTCCAGGAAACGCTGCACTCTGACCCCTCTGCTCGGAACAAACAGTAGAGGTTTACAGCTCCCATTCTGTCTCCTGTCAGCAGAGCCAGCAGAAGGCAGTACCTTGGCTGTTCCAGCTCCGAAGTGTCTTGGCCATGGCTGTGCCCTCCTTTCTGCCTGCCTTTTTGGAAGGGTGAGCTGGGACAGCAATGGCATAATTGACCACAACCAGATCAGCAGTGCTTGGCTTGTCATGGTGACATCCGAAATGACTCATTTGCTCTCGACCATCTCCGCCTGTCTGACTGTAGAAGCTTGGGAGGGAGGTGCTGTAGTTTCCAATTGTACATTTGTTTGGACCCCCAAACCGTCCGGAGGTGGAGCTCTCTGGGGGGAAGCAGTGGTCAGAGCCCAGCCGTGGTGTTCAGGTGAGTCCTCTGTCCCACTGTTGTTCTGTTCTGGTGCTTCATTAGCATCCAAAGCCATCACTGGTGGTGAAAAACTCTTCAGGTGAAATTGTGTGAAACCTTTTCATATGTACAAAGGTCTTTTCCATGTCACATTTTCTGCTTTCAGGCATGTTCAGACTGCATCCAATCCTTTGCACCTTTTGCAAAATTAGTCCTGGCTTGTGCCCAGGACTCCCTGGTCCTCTTGCCCAGGTTGGCAGGTGTGTTTGTTTTATATTGGAGCAGTTGTGCAGTTTTAGTCTGGGAAAAGGTGAATGTGTGGCTGTCAGAAGGGCAAGTCTGTCCTGCTCCTTCCCAAGTGCGTGGTCCTGCTGTCCTGCCGTAGGGCAGCTCATCCCTTTGGTGGCCGGTCAGGCTTGTGGCTTGCTTCTTCCCAGGCCACGTGTGAAGGTGGAATCAAGCAGGCTGGTTTTGTGGGCAGCCGGTAGCAGCTGCTCTTCACCTGGGAGGAGGAGGAGGACACTACCTTGGGAACAAGCTGAAAGTTGTTGGCATTTCCTTGCATCAGTTTCTCAGTGTTGTTGAATATTTTTGGCATTGATCAAAGGTCTTTTAAGGAGTCAGGTGTCTGCCCACCTGCATGTGTCTTTACCTTTGAATCAAGTCTCTCTCTTGAACTTTGCCAGCCCCTTGATTTAGGAGTTTCCGTTGTTCCTGGAGCAGCCTCTGCTCTGCCCTTGCTTGAGCTGCCGTTTGTCTTTAGTCGCTCTGGGTAGGTTTTGAGACCCAATGCCAAAGCTTAACCTTTGTTCTTCTCCTGGGGAAAATTCCCTTTCTTTTAATGCCACTTCCCACTTCAGGGTTACCAAAAAAGAAAAGGTCAGACCGTGGGTTTCAGCTGGCCACGCGTGCTTCCAGGCGAGGTCTGCCCAGGTGCTCCGGAGCCTTTTGGCTGTGCCGCTGGAGCCTCCCCAGGGCAGGGACTGTTTCTCCCTGTTGTCACAGTGAGTGACTACAGCTCCTCTTGATTTCTGGAAATCAGGCCATGTGTATCAGACTCCATGTTTTGGCAGTCAGGCTATTAAACACCCAGGTTGGGACATTTTTTTCCTCTCTATCACAGCTGCTTATTTTTCCTCTGCCTGCCTGTTTCAGTGCGACACTCAGGGCTATAGCTGTGTGCCTGGTGAGAACAGCCGTATTTTCACAAGGGGCTTTGTTGGTTCTGCTAATGGTCTGAATGGTTTTACTCCTGGGAAAGCGGAGAGGGAGGCTGGAAAAGCTCCATCTGGAAGTTGTTGTGCCTCTGCCAAAAAAAAGAAAATAAAATAATATATGGAAATGAATTCCTCACCCCTGTGCAAAGAGGGAGGAGAAACAGCCCCTTAGTTGCAGAAAGGGATGGAAAAAGGAGAAAAGAGCGGGGTTTATATCTCTCCTGCTGACGAGGGAGAAGAAAAATACGATCACTGAGCGCTTAGGAGCTCCCACATGCGAGGCTGCATTTTTAACATCCTGCTGTCTTTGTCGTATAGCAACGAAGCTGGGGGTTTTCATTAGCCAGTGGTTGTTTTTGATATTCTAATTTCCAGCACTGCAAAGTGGCTCCTGAGGCAGGTGACTTTGTTTCTAGTCACGTGCTGTGGTATCGTTTAAAGATGTGATTAGATTCATTTATTGCAACCTTTTTGCCTTCAGCTGTGATAGTCTCTTAATTACAGGCTTGCTGCCTTTTTTTTTTTTTGGCTTCCAGGCATCTTTGAGTCCAAAAGCCACCAGTTGTGTTCTCCGTGGAAATGCTGCTGCGTGCCCTGCACAAGCGCTGCTCAAGTGCTGCGCATAGGGAGTTCGGTTGCCTTGGAAACTGTGTGCCAAATATATATGTGTGTATATATATATCTCTCCATGCATGCACGCCTTTTTGTTTGTTTGTTTCCCCTGACCCTAAAGCATTAGAAATGCTCTTCAGCCTGGAAGGACTCTCCTTGCAGGTAACAGTTTCGTTCAGGGGCCTCTCACTGCTGATGTTGAGCACTCACCCCTGGGATTCGCTGCCAGGGCAGTGGCCCAGGCGCTGCTGCCCCTTGGTGTCACTGCTATTTCTCCTCATTTCACTCCCTCTCCTTCCTCCAAGCATAACTGCTTTTGAGGACAGGACTCATTTCATATTCACCTGGCAGAGGAGCCTTTGTTGGAGTGTGGGAGATGTTTCGGTGGATGCAAGGATGAACTGCCCTTGCTGCGATGGTTTCTCTCTCTCCGTTCCTCTCCCCCTTCTTGTCTGCTCTCACTTTCCATCTCCAGAGCTCTCTCTTGGCCAGTGCTCCAGTCTGGGACCCTGGCCGGCCAGCCTTGCTTGCTCCGGTGTCTCTGGAGGCCTTTCACCACCGAGCTCCCCTGCATCTGCATGCCTGAATATGGGAGGGGTTGTCTCTGGAACACAGGTCTGGATCTCCTTGCTCTACAATTTATCCCACAAACTCTCCGGTGCTTTTTATCATACAGAGGGATGCTGTCTGTGGGGTGGATTGGTGAGAGGGTTTGATCCACATGCAGGAGGAGCAGGCGGCAGCGGTGCGGACATGGGGGTCGCTTTCCTGAGAGGCGATTCTCAAAGCCAAGCCTGGCACATCAGAGGAGAGGTCAGTCCGTACCAGCTTACACCCCCTGCGGCAGCGCTGCAGTTTGCCAGCAGTCAGCCACGGGCTTTGGCCATCTGAAGTCACTGGAGGTGTTGCTATTGCAAGTCTTCACGTTTTGTAAAGCAGTTACTGATTTTGACTGTGAATATGGGACTTGATGTGCTGAAGGTAGAGACCTTGAACTGATTTTTTCTTTCCCATAGTCTGTATTGGCCTTTGGTTAACAGAAGCTAGTAAACGGCGAGATCAGATTAATTTTGATGTGGGTTTCTTAGGTTTTGAGCCTGCAGGCTTTGAGCAAGCCGTGGCTGCCTGTGGCAGTGGCTGTAGTTACATCAGTACATCTTCTACATCAAGAGCTCAGGCTCCTGCTCCCTTGAAACAAGCAGCATCCCGGAGAGGGATGACATATTTTACTGCCTCTCAGATAGCACTCTGCTCCAGACCGCATCCCTTTGAGTATTTACTCTGCATTGCGTTTCTCACCTCGTCAGTCATCAAAATCACATCTACTATTTTTAGTTGCTGCAAGCCTCTTTGCCTGTTGGAGGTGTATATTTAGACACTTGCCAAGCTGTGTCCTCTGTTTGTCAGGCCCTGCTACGCCTAAAATGAAAGATTTCAAGCCTGCATGTTTCAGAAATGCAGGAAAAACGGTTTGTGGACAACTCAGAGCTGTTTCCAAAGCTAAAGAAGCAGCAAAAGGGTGTGAGCTGAGCCCATCTCTGACGAGGCAATGTGCGACTCGGGAGGGAACAAGGCGTGATGTGACACCTTTCATTTCCTCACTTTTTCAACTTCAGGAAGACATAAGCGATGAAAGAGCGATATAATCAAATATCTATTTTTCGCAAACCTGTACTGTATTAATGAGAAATACCAAAGGCAGCACCTCACTGGGTACGGTTCTTGCTAGCAGCTCCTACTCACCTTGTGTGTCCAAAGGCTCAGTGCTGTGAAGCCGGGGGGCGTTGCTCGGCAGGTGTTGATGGCTTCCCTGCTCTGTCTTACTCTGGCCTTTGGACTTGATTTCCATGCTGTGGACTGGACGTTGTGCCTGTGAAGCACAGCCAGGCTTCTGCCCCCACCCCTTGCAGGAGGGATGTTCCTTAGCCATTCTGTTACCAATAGGGATAATGAGACACCAGCCATTTTCATCATGTCCTCAGCAAGACCTGAAATTCTGAAGAAAATCCCCAAAGACTGAATTAGGACTTCCCCCCCCCCCCCCCCCCCCATCTCAGGCTAACTTCAAGACTCCTCTACCAAATGGTCTGTATCATAACTTCATCCTCTCCCATCTGGGCATCTGCAGCCCGTGCTGTTCCTGTACTGGCCCCGTGAGCAGGCAGGGCGCTGAAGCGTAGTGAAGAGTCTGTTTTATCCATGGAAGGAAATTCCTTTTTCTATTCCAATATCCTGTCTGCTGCCAGGTGCTGGGTAAAGTGTCTGTGAAGCAATCGCACCTGCGAAACGGAGCTGAGTCAGCATGTCTGGTTATTTAGGCGCGTGCTGGAGCTGCCTCTGTCTCTTGCCCAGAGGGATGATGTATTAGGGGGACAACACCTGGCGGAACAGCAAGACGCGCAGGTGCTCTCCATGAGAGATGGATGCTTTCCCCATTGCCTATGACGAGGAGGAGCGAGCTGTGCCTTCCCCTCGGGTTGTGTGGAGGAAGGAGCTTCACCTGTGGCCTTTCCCAGTTTTCCACTGGAAAGGGAGCTGCTCTGGCCCTTTCTGTAGGGTCAGCAAAGCGGCCGCCTCCGCTCCCTGCACCAGCGCTGGGGCATGTGGTGGTGCCAAGAAATACACAGCAAAGAAAGGATCATTACATGGAGCAGCAGGGTCTTCCTGCCCTGAAATCGCATTGGGATACACTGCAGAGCTGTGGGTCTGTCTGGGCATCCTCCTTGCCTGTGTCTCAGTAGCACCTGGACCATGGACATCGTGTTCTTCTGCTGCTGTCACTTTTCCATCCATACATTCATGGAGAAGCAAATTAATGTTCATCTTCTGCATAGCCCAGTGTGGGGAGGAAGTACCTTATGTTCATTTTTGTGTAAAATAGGCCCATCTGTTAGAATACTGTGTTTAAAACAAGGAAAAAAAAAAAAAAGAAAAACCCATTTGATGAACTAAAATACCTGTCCATGCCTTTATCCAGGGATGGTTTTGGCTCCAGCCTTTCCCATTTCTCTTGGCCAAAAAAAATCCCATAGTTGTTTGAGACAGAAAACAGTAGGGTGGCTTGTTGCGAGAGTAGCATCTGGTTAATGAATTCATAGGGAATATTGTTAAGCATCTGGTGAACGTTGTTAGACAGCATTGTTGCATGTTAATATTTTGATTTTTGTCCTCAGTGAAAATGCATGTGTTGAAGGCATGGTCTGCTCTTCAGGAGAAGCGCTCTGCCAAGTCTGATTCTTTTCCCCACCACTGAAATTCGTGGAGGTCGGCAGTGCTGCCAGATCTGCAAAGTCTGCTGTGCGGCATGAGCACGGTGCATGGTTTGGTTTCCCAGTTGGTCCTGGGGGTCTTTCTGGCAGGGATGGCTTTCCTGCAGCTTGCTGCTGGGACCGCCTGCTTCTCTTTATGATGAGGTTAGCTCAGGGGAAAACTGCTCCCTTACTGGGGAGCCAGCCCTTCCTCCGGCAAGAACTCAGGGAAATCAGCTGCGTTGGATTTCCTGTTTTTTAAAATACCCACGTTTCTACTGCAGGGAGAGGTGGGCCTGTGGAGAAGGGGTACGGTGTGGCGTGAGCGGGGCGGCAGCCTGTGGAAGAAGCTTGCTGGAGTTTTCCAGCCTGGGAGGTTTGTTATCGTGAGTGAAATGCTGTGAAAGCAGGTCGTGCACTGCTCCGTCCACAGGCTGTCAGCCCTGAGAACGCCTCCAGCCCAAAGCCAACGTGCTGACGGGTGTGTAGTTGCTTTTAAATCGTAGTTAATTCATAGTGACAAAGGCTGCTGGTCTTTTAATCTGCTGGGCTGGAGGAGGGAGGTGTGTGTTTCAGTGAACGTTTGCACAGGTGATTTTTTATTCAGTATTTTTCAGGGCTGTGGTTAATTGTTCCTCTTGACCTGGCTGGAAGCATCATTAACTTCGCTGTCTTAACCTCTGCTCCATCAGAATGGTTGCTGTTGAGGTTTTTCTTTCCTCCCTTAGAATGTGAGTTTTTTGGGTTTTTTTTTTTCATTTTTCCTAGTGTTTTGTAACTTCTCCTGGGGCAAAGCTCTGCTTTGCTTCTCGCGCCCTCTCCCAAAATGCAAAACTCAGGCATTTTTCCCAAAGCCAGGAATGCTTTGTAGGGAGCTGAACTCACCTCCTTTGGCGGTGAGGGGTGGGATGTCTCCCTTTGGCTGTGCAAAGAGCACAGAGCTGCTCTAGCAAACAGGAGACCAGTGAGGGCTTATTTGCCCCTCCCTACCGTTCTTCACACACAGTTTTTAGTGGGAGTAGCTTTTTTCCCTCTTTGTGTTGCTGTGTCCTTCTGAACCCTCTCCCCAAGCTCTCCGCGGAGTTTGCACGTGCAGCTCACCGAGGAAGTGAACAGTGTGTTATCCATCACAGGAACCTGGCACCTTTCGGATGTGATTCACTTGCAGAGCGTTAAACATTTTCTCAGCCGTGCTTCAGTGTCAGTAGCAGGAGAGCTTTTCATTCCTCCTCACCCCCACTGTCTACACTGTGTCTCTGATGATAAATATCTGGGGAAATCTGGTTTTGTGAAACACTTGACATATAGCATGACTTTCCTGTCTGAGCAGTTCATGTCAGAGAGCCTTTAAACTTCCTCTGGTAATATGATTTTTTTTCTTCTTTGTGGCTTGTCACAGTTGCTGTCCCTCATCTGTAGAAGGAGAGGAAGGAAAGCTTGGAAATTAACTTAAAATGTGATATTTTTCAGTTCGCTCATCCCTTTATTTGCTGGAGGAACGACAGCAAACTGCTTAAATACTGATCCTTCAGTGTAAGGAGCTGGTGGTGAATAGAGGTGCTGTGGCTCTTTCAACAGCTGGGATGAAGGAGAAAAAAATATAGATTAATTTCTTCTGGAGGTGTGCTGGAATTGGAGCTCTCCCAAAGCAATTTGGTTGTTGCAGTTGTCAGTGTGAATGTGGCTAGAAAAGAAGCAGTCGAGAGCAGGAACAGTCGGCGTCAGCTGGGAGTGGGGCAGGTAGCAGAGGGGCTGCAGGATCCTGGCTCTGCCCCTGTTCTCCGTGGAGCTCAGCTGGGCACCCCTGCCTGATGGGCTCCACGGAAGTGCCCAGGGATGCAGGGGTGCCCTTGCATCAGGGGCAGGAAAGACCTGTTAAGTCTGTTTCTCCAGCTTGTGCAGATCTCTGGCTGGCTGTGGAGAGAGCATCTTCTGTACCAAATGTGCCGGATCAGGTGCTGCGCAGAGGAATTAATCCGCAGGAGCCCTCCCTGGCCTGTCTCTCCCCACCTGCTCACCTGAGGGCAGCTTTCAGCTCTTCTCTATGGAAACTGGGGCATCTCTCAACCGGCTTCTTTCATCTGCTTCTGAAAGGCTTCACATCTTCCTGCTTAATGTTTCAGAGGGTTATTTTGGTCGTAAAAACAAGAACGTCGTGGGCTGGGATGAGCAGTCCCAGGAGGTAACCGTGCCTTTGCACTGCCCTCCTTTTTGAGGGCTGTAACGGGGTGAGCTGGCTCCTGTCTGTATGGATCGGGCAGCGCTCTAAGAAAGGCAGATCTGTTCTCTTTTGAAGCTCTGACCATGTTCCTGGAAGGTGTGCAGGAACCTGCTTGAAAACAGAGTTGAGGTGATCAACACAGATGTTTAGGTGGGCTCACTCCAGCATGGCCAGTAGGTTCCTCTCTGAGAACAGTAATTTCCACTGCAAAAATTTCCCTGAAAAATGCTGCAGGAGTGGTAGCGTTTCAACAAAGCTTTTTGAGTATAAATACGAGAGAAATGCAGTTGCGTTCAGTAACCAGGACCTGAAAGTTCCTGATTTCCTTTTTTTTGGTCAGTCTTTATCGCCCGCTGAAACGAAGCTTGACTTTGTTCTGAGCGGTTAGTGGGAAGCAGAGTAGACATATATATGTGTATGTTCACATACACATGTATTTATTTATCTTTATATATGTAATATTTATTTATACTTTATGTCAGAGGGAAAAATGCACAAGAAGTGTTTTACTCTTGCCCGAATGCTGTCAGATGTGAAGTCACCTTGTAGGACGGTGCCTGCCTTCTTCAGTCACACACCACAAACCCGTTCATGGCCTTTGCATACCATATAGTTGCTTTTCTGATCCCTCGCAGCGGCGGCTGACTGATGCTCCTGGTTTTGTCTCGCAGGAGGAGCCGGCGCCCGTGGTGCAGGGCCGGAGGTCATCGCTCAGCGGGGTGTGCTACCTGACCATGGGTCTCCTCGTGCTGCTCCTGGGCTTGGTCTTTGCATCGATGTATGTGTACAGATACTTCTTCATCACCCAGGTAGGGGCGACTGGGAAGGTCTGCTGGCTCTTCGGTCGGGGCAGCCAGACAAACGGCTTCACCCTTTGAAAGAGGTGGTGCTGTTATTTATTCCTTTGCACTGCTGTAACTCGGGAGCTGGTCCTCTGGGCACTGCAGACGAGGCACGTCCTAAGTGGTAGGCTCAGGCTCACCTCCATCCTGACTGCCAGGATGGGCCTTCCAGAAACCCTCCTCTCTTTCCCTTCCTGGTGGCTTTGTTTGGCCTTTTTTTTTTTTTTTTTTTTTTTTTTAATATCCATAAAAAATATCCTGTTGGCTCTACCTTTTAAACTGAACATTACTGCTGTCAGGGTGAGGCAGTCTCAAAGTGTAGCTTGTTGTGAGGGTCGAGCAAGCCCTGGAGAGAGCAGGGAATTACAGGCAAGGGAACAGCTTTTTGCAGTAAGTTTTTTAGGCCCTAGCACAGCAAAACTCTCTAGGTGTTGTAGGTGTAACTTTGTAGGTGTAACAAAAATAGGTTCTGCTATTAATAAAGCAAGCGGAGAAGTGAAAAGTAAGTGGGAGATGGTATGAAGGTAAGCCTTCAACCTCCATTAAATTCAGCATATTTTCTTCCACGTAGTCTTGGCAAAGCCTGGCCTAGCTGAGGTGCTGGGCTGGCAGCGTTGTGGTGGGTCAGAGCATAGGGAATGAGACAGACAGAGCTGCGTTTTACAGAGGAAACTGCTAAGCTCTGTGTCTTGCTGAGCATCTAGCCAAGAAACCCCAGAGCATCGATTTGCGCTGAAGCCCTTGTTCTGCTGCAAAGCAGCTCTTAGTGAATGAGTTCTCCCAGGACCACTGTCTGCCTTCGTCTCTGCAGCCAGTACTTATCCACTCAGCAATATAGACTGTTTATACACTTCCTTCCTCCATAAATCTCCTTGCTGCCAGATTAATTTGCAATCTTTGTTTTCAGATACATCTGTTTGTTCTTACTTGTGCTGATTTATACCTGATCTGGAAACTCTGTGACAACTGGAGGGCTGCTTGACCCCACACACATCCCTGTGTCAGTGTGATGGGACCCTGTGCAGGGATTTTGGTGTAGGCACCTGCTTATGAAAAGGTGGCAGCCTCCAGCACTGAGGGTAAGTTATTGACTGGGTGGTGGGCAGCGTTTGGTCCATCACCCAGTCAATAACCCACGCTTGGTGTGTGCTGAATGGGGCTGGGAAATGCCCGCTGGTCTGTTTGGGGCCGCCTGTTGTCACCCCCACTGGCGACCTGCAATACCAAATGGCAGCTTTCATCCAGATAGGTGGCAAACCTGTTCAGTGTGCTCAGAGATGCTTTGGGGACCAAGGCAATGGGGCCTTTATGTCTCAGTCTCCGATGGCTGCAGTTTGTCCCTGTGATCCTTATGCTCAAACTTTATCACTCACCCTGCATTAGCTCTCTTGCCCATAGGTTGTTCTTCTGGAGCCTGGGAGAGCAGCAACTGCTGTTTTGCAATGAGGCAAAGCTGCTTTGTTTTGGTGCATTTGCCATATCCAAGCTACAAGTGCCTTTAGAAATGGTGCTCTGCTCACCCCGAGGTTATATGCAGTTACAGGAAGCTGTGTCTATGGAGGGATTTGAACAGCCTGGTTATGAAACCTAAGAGCCTACAGGCAATTGGTTTGCCTTTCTGAATTACCCCTTGTGAAATCCCACAGAGAATCCTTTATTCCCTTCGGACCTGGCTAGCAGGAAGGGAGACATGGGCATTTCATGAGGGTGCTTTGAACTACCTCCATCAAGAACGGTTTCTGGTAAAAAGACTGATCTTGAAATATTCTCAAACATCTGTTTGAAAAGGGTGTTTTTACCCAGTCGGGGTACATTTCTTCCTGTGTTTGCTGTAGTTGGTAGTGGGGTGTATGAGTGTTGTACCTCCACCTGGATCATCTTGTCCCCACAGCTGCCCCGCGAGAGCGTGTTTCACTGTGGAGTCCTCTACGAAGACTCGCTGTACTCACCATTCAAAGGGCAGCTGGAGTTGCACGAAGATGTCAAGATTTACATTGAGGAGAACTACGAGCAAATCAACGTCCCAGTGCCCCAGTTTGGAGGGAGCGACCCTGCGGATATCATCCATGATTTCCAGAGAGTAAGAAGCTCTTGGGGCCCTTGGGGTTGTAGCATGGGGCTGAGCTGGGCTTCACCAGCATGATGCTCTCAGCCTAGCCCTATTCCTGTTTTCACATATGTCTATGATGGTCTTGTTACTACGCTGTCCTTGGACAGGTTTGTTGCTTACAGCAGTTTCTTCCCTGAATTCCCTCTTTTCACCCATCTTCACAGCCACGTTTCATTGTGAAGGGCTCAATTCCTTAATTTCTCTGCTTGGAATGCAGGGTCTGACAGCTTACCATGACATAACGCTGGATAAGTGCTACGTGATCGAGCTGAACACCACTATCGTGATGCCTCCTCGCAACCTGTGGGAGCTGCTGGTTAACGTGAAGGTACAGTTGCAATCCTGCTTATTCTGCATGCTTTTCTTGAGCTGGCTCCTAGGTGCCAGCTACAAGCTTGTGGGAAACCAGACTTGCTGTGTTTGCAGGAGTAAGTCTTGGCCCTGGCAGAGCTGGGCCTTCACATAGAGCAAAGGCTTCAGAGGGTTTAGCTGAAATATTAATTTTGCAAACATCACAGTAACACTGGCGTGGCAGATCAACCTGACCAGGGTGACTCAGAGAAGCATCAGATTCCTTCCCTTTGGTGTTTACTGATTGTAGAAATAAAGGGGGAAAAAAAAAAAAAATTCCTTCCTTGCACTCTTGCCGTGGTTACCGCTGCAGTTTGCCATTTGCAGAGCCCTCAGTGTCCCCTGGGGAGTGCCAGGCCTTCAACCTTCACCCTTTTGGGGAGGAATCTGTGCTGCCCTCCCCACTGTGCTGCAGGCTGCAACACCAGACTTGGGTGCGTGCAGTTTTGTTCACAGCAGGCATAAATTTGGTTTAGTACCAGCGGTTTTGTTCAGTCCAAAAGCCTGTGCCACTATTGCAGTGACTGAAAGCAGTCTTAAAATAGAGTCCTATTTAATCTGAACAGCAGGAAAAAAAAAAACCCACAGTTTTTTTAAGACTGCAGAAGGCGAACATCTGTCTTGGTCTTTTGGGGGTAAAGCAAAGCACTGAGCCTGGGTCTCTTACTCTTCTGTGACAGTCTGTTTAAAAGGAAAGAAGAAAAACCTACCAATCTTAACTCTTTGTAAATTCCCTACACTCAGCCGCTACTACATGCGGTGTGATAGACTTTGTAGGGGTTAAGTTCAGAGACAAAAGGTTGTGCCTTGGGCAATGCCTGGTCTCCTGTCCTTGTCTGACTCCCCATTTATTTCCTGGCAGTCCTTGCAGTTTCATGCACTGTGACCATCTGACAAATGTGCTGGGAACCCTGCTGGGGTACAACACACAGGTACCTACAACTCGCTCCAACCAGCTTCTGACCATGGCAGCTGACCAGTCCCTGGCGCAGAGGGAAATGGAAAAGGTGGGATTGCACAAGCTGGCAGCAGAGCCCCAGGGAAAAAACTGAGGGATTGAGAATGCTGGTCACATCCTAAAATAAGACATATAAAATCACAGTAATTGAAAATTATGCTTTATCAGGAACTGAATTCAAAAGGGGATAAAATACAGTTTAAATGGTCTTATGTGTTTGATTCTTTAAAGAGAGTACAAAGCAGACGTGGGTTTAAATAACTTTCTGCTTAGTGGGATAAGTAAATATCCAGTCTGTCTATGAAGTTTTAACATGCACCTTAGAGACATTGTTCTGAAGTGTTTAGCTTGGTCTTGCAGTCAAAAAGGTTTTTTTGCCATGAGGACATAAGCGGTGGAACAAGTTGCCCAGGGAGGTTGTGCTGCCTCCTTGAAATCCTTGAAGGTTTTCACGACCAGACTGGATAAGCCCCAAGGAACCTGGTCTGATCTGGTAGCTGCCCCTGCTTTAGGCAGGAGGTGTGACTAGAAGACCTCCTGGGGTCCCGTCCCAGCTCAATTGTCCTGTGAGCCTTGTGTCCACAGGCGCAGCCTTGCTGGTGGACTGTGTCAGGCAGAGAGGACAGATTTCTTTCTGCTGTGGGGAACCTTCATCACCTGATGACTTGGTCCCTGCTCTGAAGTGCTCCTGTTTGGATGCTGCATGGGCTGTGTTGGTCCTTGGACCTGGAGGCTTTTGCCTTGCTCCTCTTGCTCCCCCTTTTGCCTCCTCTGGGTCCAGTCAAGTCCCTAATGAGTAAGACTACTTTCCAGCTGAATGTTTAGTTTTAAAGATGTTCAGTGCCTTCAGCCCTGTTTCTAGGACCAACACAGATGTGTTACCAGTGTTTATTGTACATAGGAGTGACAATTTAGAGGACAGGGCCGCTTAAGTATCTGAGAGAAAAGGATGCAGGGATGCTCCCCTTGTGCAGCACCAGGACCTTGGAGATGACCCGGTTAAATGGTGGACAATCCTCATCTGCAGAACCCAAGATTCTCGGTGCTCCAGTTTTCTTAAAGCTCCTGGCGGAGGATTGAAGGTGTCATGCTTGTTGCACAGTCCTGCAATGGTGGGGCAATGATTCCTGGCTACTTCAGCTGCCACAGCTATTTAAATCTAAGACAATAAGAAATCGGATAGTGTGCATAGTGTGCATGTGTGTGTCTCTCCAAGCCCTGTCAGGGATATCGCAAATCCTGAGCCCCAGCCCCGGTGTTAACACAACAGCTCCTGCCAGTAACTGCACGTATCGCATGCCCTTTCCTGTGCTCTCCCAGAGAATCAATAATTTAATTTCTTGCAGAACGTTGTGTTAGTGTAGTACAAAGTTCCACTAATAGTCTAGTCCTCTAGCAGTAGAGGAGAGCTTTATTGATCCAGTCAGCTATGCCAGCCCAACAGCACGGTGCTAAGTTAAGACAGCATGTTTCCAGGTACATCTCTATGGAGATAACCAGTCCTGTGGCGGAAACCGAAGAGGCGATATTTGAAATTGTGCTGTTGTTGCTTGCTTTCGCCTCTGATTATATTTGTGTTGGCCCCATGATCTGCTGGTTCTTTTATTTCTTTGACTCTTAAGTGAAAGGGGCCAGAAGTAAGGCTTTGCTTCATGGCCTAGTTCACATCTAGTCTGCTCAGAAGCATGACCCAGCCCAAGCTGTACTTGTAACACACTTGCTTATTGCTGCAGTGATGCCCAGACAGCTGCAAGATGCCCTGAGCATCCAGGGATCAGCTTGCAGAGGGTCCTTGTTGCTGCACGGATCTCTTTCCTGCAGGACGAGAGGCTGCCTGCATCCCTCAGATGCGCTTAGGTCCCTCATTTTCTCTCTCCTTGTTTTTTCTAGCTTCTGCTGCCTTTCTGCTTTGTCCCCTACCAGTCACCCCACTCGTCACCCTGATCTTCCTAGTGGCCTCCCCCCCAGCAGCAAGGAGCTCAGGTGTGCTGCTTGCCCAGGCTCACTCCCTGACACGAGCCACCTCCCTGCCCTGCCTCAGCATCACTGAGTGAATGAAGCGTGCCGAGAGCTCGTGTTCTCCTGAGTGCCCAGCACTACCGTGCAGGGTGGTATTTTCTAAATGTGTGCCCATGGCCCATCTCTGGTCCCCGTTCCTGTGGGCCGTAAGGGCAGGAAATCATTGTGGCTGTGCTGAGTGGACCAAGGAGGAGGGCAAAATGTGGAAAACTCAGGGCACTCTTGAGATCTGAGCAGGGCCGGCATTTTTTGGTTTTGCCTTTGAAGTAAATGTAAAATGCACATTTCCGGTAGAGTTCCTGGCATTTTGGTTGAACCTTCATCTGTTTCCAGATGGGTTTTGTTGTGCTCTCAGAGTTACAGCTTTGTGTACCTTCCTTTAACACTGGGGTTAGTTTATAACAGGAGTGGCTTCATTCCCTATGTGAACATTCAGTTTTTGGATCTGTTTTAGTGCCCTGTGCTAGTAGTATGGGACAGTTTACTGCAAGGACAGGTTAGCACATTAACCAGCCTCAGTAAGTGGAGTTTGAGCCTTCAGACAGTGAATTTTCCACAGTTTGGTTGTCCTTGGTGCTCTGTGTGAGACAGTTCTGTTCGAGCAGGAGGTCATGGCACAATTGGTCTTTATTTTTGTGGAAACTGTCATTCCAGAAAGGGACATACCTGCCTCAGACGTACATAATCCAGGAGGAGATGATTGCAACCGAACACGTCAGTGACATGGAGCAGCTCGGCTCCTTCATCTACCGCCTCTGCAGCGGCAAGGAGACCTACAGGCTGAAGCGGAGGAGCACGAGGAGACGTAAGAGCCTTGCTGTGTTCAGCTCTAACTCGCTTTCTCCCTGCATGGCAGTTGTTATTTGTGCTGTTACAGCCATGCTGGCCTCTTCGTGGCGAGAGGGGAGGTTTCCCTGTGGGTGTAAGCACACAGGAGATCTTTTGGGGTGTTTCCCATCTAATTCATCTAAATCCAAATCTGTGATACTGCTGCTGCAAATGAATGCTTGCTGCTGTGTTTTATTGCTGCCTCTATCAGCCTAACAGAAACCTTGAGAAAATGGTTGCAGGAGCCAGCAATTCATTTACGTGTGGGCTCCTGGGGATGAACTCATTCCAGTGCTGTTGGAAACTGTTGGGAAAATTTCCCTAATGGAGATACTTCAGTGGCAACTATTCTGAGCAGATTACATCTGCAAATTGCCTTTAATTAATTAAGTTCCTAATAACATGGAAATAGTTGTGAAGAGGGAACATTGGACTACCTTAAAATGCTTTCATGTAAATCAGCAATATGTATTATATACAAATGGTAATATTGCTGAAAAAGAAACTCCTTAATTTCAGTATTTCTATTTATTTATTTGTACTTGAAGGCTTACCTCAAGCATGAACCTATAGTCAGTTTAGGCTTGGATCTCTGGGGGAGCTGCAGGGTGCTGAGAGCATTTGGGTGCAGAAGTCACCATGGCTGGGGTTCATGGTTGCTTTCCCAACAGGAGCTGCACAATTGCCCCTGGGGCTGCTGCACTCGTGGAGCCCTGGCATGGTCCTGCTGGTCAGGGTTTGCTGCGGGAGGGGAGCAGCTGCCTGGCATTGCTGCCCGGAGCTGAGGTCCTGCAGGCTGAGGGCATGGGGAGCGTTACGTGTTTCCCAGAGAGGCTGAGGCCATGGCAGGATTCATGCATGCGGGGATACAAACAGGCAGAGGGGCTGTTTTAAACCCTCCTTGGCACATTCAGAGCTGTGCTCTGTACCAGCCTGTGACTTCTGCTGCTTTTCTGGGGCTTTCTGGTCTCTGAGATAACACTGAGATGCTGTGAGCTGAAGCCAGCTGTTTCCATGCGGCTCCCAGCTCATGGCAGCTCTTACTGCATGACCATGGCCTACAGAATATGGCTGTTCTTCCAAAGACCAGACATATAGGCTGTGCTGTTCCTGCATTTCAGCATTCAGCAGTTGCATCTCATCTGCTTTTCTTCCCCTGCTTGCTGCAGCTCTTGTGGATTATCACTTGTTGATTTTCCTTTCTCCTCTCTTTCAATCGCTTCTAGGTATCAGTCGACGTGAGGCTGGAAACTGTCATCGTATTCGTCACTTTGAAAACACTTTTGTGGTTGAAACTGTTATCTGCAAAAAGTCATGAAGCTGCTCTCCTGACGTAACCTTTCCTGGCTTTGCTTGCACACACACGCACACACATGCTCCCAACCCTCTCTACACATATGGCAACCTGTCTTACTTTTTTTACGCCCTCCCCTGCTTGTGCAGCTCTGACCTTTTGGGTCTGTTGTGGCCCCATAGTGGATTCTCTTCTCTCCCTGCTACCTACCTGAGATGTTTGCTGGGCTTAAATTTACACAGTAGTCAAAGTCTGGGAGTAGATGCAGCTTTTTCCACACCACAGGACAGAATCTCTTTTGGGAGCAAGTTTAGGGTAGAAGGGATGGCTGAGAAATAGGAGTGCTGGGAATAGGTGCTTTTTCCTGGCTGAGCAATTTTAGGCTGGTGTAGTGCTTGGAGGCTGCCTTGGCACCGGGACAGGAGGCGTATATACAAGAGGAGGGTTACCGTTTTGATGCTGATACAATGACCAGAAATACATAACCAGATGCAGTTAGGAAAAGAGCAGTTGTGAGGATACAGGCGGGGTGATTCCGGAAGCTCAGCGGAGGGAGGGTTTCTGCCCAAACCATGCTGTGGCGGTCCCAGCTTGCTCTGTGCTGTCCCCTGAAGACTAGATTTTCAAACATTGAAGGCAACCACTATGTGTTGTTTCTACGGCTGGTTCCCATGCTCACCCCTCACCACGTCTCCTCCTGACCGTGACGTGGCTCAGTGTGACCCACTGAGCAATGCAGGATGGCCTGGTGGGTGTTCGGGGTGGGCAGGAGGCCTGGGCAGTGAGGTGGGCTGGGAATGACACGGGTGGCACAGCGTGTCCCTGCTCCCGGGCCGTGAAGCAGAGTGAAGTGCAAGGCTGTGTAGCCTTTAACACGCAATTGCAGCTGCTGTGGGTCCTGGGCAGCTCTGCTGTCTCCCTGCCCCAGTCAATAAAGAGGTGAATCTTTGCAAGGTGGCAAAGCTGCACTGATGTCCCACTGTAGGCCATGGCTGCGGGTGGAGCTGGTGGGTTTCTCCAGCCCCGTGTCCATCCTGGCCAGCTCTGCTGCCCGGAAAGCTGAGTTATGTTTGCACGGGTCTTTCTTTCTGAGTTGTTGAGATGCCATCTGTGTGTGGACGGGTGCCACGCCAACATACAGAGTGGTGTCAGCAGCAGAACTGGTACTTACTGGCAAGTGCAGAAGCAGATTTTTTTTTTTAATTTTTCTTTTTTTTTTTTTAACAAAGTGTGTATTCTTGCATAACTCCTGATGAAAGCTGTTTTAATAGTAATTAATGTTGTCCAGCTGTGTATCACATTATCTGCAGGCACCATTGTAGTACAGGTATTGATACAAAGCAAAATCCAGCTGATCGATATACTGCAGAGAAGTTGTGTGAACAAAACTGCGTTTTTATTGATCATCAGACAGAAGAATTGCAGAGTAATTAAATATTCTTCCCTCTGTTCCATAAATATAATTAAAACTAATTAGGTTCTTGAAATGCAGGCAGTTTTTTGGCTTGAAAGAACAGAGTGAGTTTCAACTTGGCATATTTTTGTTAACTGGTTTCCAGCAAATCTGGACTTGTTCACCATCTGTTGAAATGAGCTTGTTGTTTTAGAAGAGGAAGGATAAAGTAAATGCAAGTACGATCATTAGCTCATCAGAACCCAAAAAAAGTGAATATTTTTTAGAATAAAACTTTTAAGTAATAATATTATGAGTTAATTATGTGAAAACAAACCAGGATCTCAAAATGGTCATGTAATGCAATAGGAATTTTTATGTCCTAGAGGCTGAGATTTTTTTTTTTGGTGTAAACGTAGAGTCAACTATAAACATTAAATTTTACTAGGTAGAGGAGGACAGTTTGGTCTCATTCTGCTTCAAGCTTGATGTAAAGTGAAGAGTTATGTGCACTTCATGCAGGTTGGTAAGGAAAGTTTCTCACTGCCAGAGGGGTATTTGGTTTTCTGTGGTACTGTTGCATTTTTCCAGTGATAACTTGCTACTAGCCGTGGCCTTTCATTGTGAGTGGATGACAAGAAGTGGATCAGAGAATTGGTTCATTTACTGCGAACTGGTAAATTTAAGCCCTGTGTTTCTCCTTATTTCTTGGAACCTAAGCCTGCACTCAGGTGAGCATACACACCTTTTTGCCCTTCCTTCTGATTCTGCATGAATTAATGGGTCATTGAATATGCTAACTCTGTGCAATCCTGCAGCTGTAAGGACAAACCTTGGTTCTTTAAGGTGAACTAACATAGTCACTGTTTCATACAATGAGAATGCAGTTGTCTAGAAAGAAAACATAAAATGCTTTGTATATTTTGTCTGGTAGGACTCTTACTTCTTAGGAAAAATCCGTGGGATAATAAAATCTTTTACCTCTGATATGTAAAATGTGCGTTTGTTCAGAATGAAAAGCACATCCCCTCCACGAAGCTGTAGCTTGTGTGAGGTGGCAGCCAGAAGGACCATCCCGGTGGCATCTCGGAGCTGGGCAGCAGGAGGTGCTGCGGGGTGGAGGCATCTCCCCGTGGGTGATGGCAGAGCTGGGTGGGGACGTGGCTGAGCCCCCCATGTGAGAGCCCACCTGTGCCCGCAGGCTCTGGGGGGCTCCTCCCCTGGCCCTGTGCTCCCCTGTGAGCCCAAGGGCAGCCCATGGCGGGGAAGTCGCTGCCAAACACAGGTCTGTGAAGCAGCAAGATGCTTCTGCTGCTTGGGTGGCTTCTGGATGTTGAATCTTCACGCTCAGCCTTGCTTCTCCAGCTGCCTTCTATGCAGAAATGTGTCTGTTTGCCTGTGGCCTGAGCCTGCTGTCGCCTTCTGGTGGGCTCTGCAGGGCTGCTCTTCAAGGGCTGCCCTCCTCTCCCCCTGCACACAGCGATGTGGGGCCCTTAGTGCTCTCCCGAGCTTTCTTTCCTCCTCTTTCATCCTTCTGGTGGGGAAGTGTCAGAATATTGTTCCTGAACGTGACTCTTCCTCTTTCCAAAATTAGTCTCTGGTCAATGAGTGAGGAAGTTCACGTTTCACTTGTTACAGTCATTTTTGCTGCGTTTTGCATTTACCTCCTCAGTATCTGGGTGCTTTTTCCGTTATTGGGGATCTGCAGAAGAGATCTGCACCTGACAGTAACTGTGTTTGCCAAAGCCTCTTTTCCCAGTATCTGCTGATACTTTGAACGTGACTCATGCATTTCAATAAATCCATTACCTTCAGACATAGTCAGTCATCTCAAGACTTGGCCAGTGCAAGGAAAACCGGCTTGTATTATGAAATTTTGCATTTTCTTTTGAACATTCTCTCATGGCTCAGTTTTTCGTTTCTCGAGGTTGTGTTCATTGCCCCTTGCTCTTAGGATACTTGAAATAAGTCAGCTCTACTTCCTGATTGAACTCACTGGCAAAATGCTGATTTATTTAACTCTGTGGTGATACATACAAAACCTTGGCAATAAGGCTTACTTTAGGAGGACTGTGTGGCAGAGGTGCCGTTGAAACCCTAAGATGTGGGTCACCGTGATAGCAGCTAGCACTGAATATAATTTACCTTTTATTTTTAGTATTGCATATTACAGTGTAGCTCAGGGGTTATTACTAAGCTTTGCCAGGCAGTGCTCTAAGATTTGCTTTAACTGTGGGAGCATCTGCTTCCAGAATCTGGTGATTTTGGTGATTTTTTTTTTTCTTTTAAGTGTACTGGTAGCCTATTAAATTAGAAGTCGAGGGGAGGGACCTCAGTGTCTCTTCTAACAAGTAAATGAGCTCTTGATTTGTCAGAAGTCTTTTACAGCTACGTTCGCAGTCCAGTCTCATCCTGTGAAATGCAGCTGGCTGGGATTTCTGCAGACTTGGGACAAGGAATGCTTCTGCAGTGGGAAGCTGATCTCCGCAAATCACCTTTTGGCTTCAGGGATGAAGGGATGAAGAGGGATTATTGGGCCACTTTTGTGCTGTGAAAATGGAAAATATCCGTCAAGTGTTACCCTGTGAAATGGCTCCCTGATTCATGTACCTGAAAATTGAGCAGTCCCAATTTTATTGTGGTTTGTAAGACTTTCAGTTGTCTTTACTGGGAACTGACTAGAACATGTTTAACTCAACATGAACAGCAGTCTGGTACATTATGTCAATGCCAAGCTAATGAAAGCATGTTCTCACTCTTACACATGCATATGTGCTTGAAGATGTACGAGTTGTTCCCAAGCATTTTGCTGCCATCATTCTGGTTTTCCACCAAGGACATTATAAAAGTAAGTATTGTGGATGCTGTCACAGCTTTCCAGAGAAAAAAAAGCTATATAATCTACCAAAATTAGCCTCCCAAGTTAGTCTTCTAAGTCTAAGGAAAATGCCAGTTTCTCGGCCTTTTGGTAAGCACAGTTCCTGATGGTGGCATTCATGTCTTCATGAAATCAATGAGATGCTGCAGCTCCATCGGAGAGAATGTTTTCTGGATTAAATAAACAGAGAGCAGAGTTTGAGAGGAGAGAGTCACTAACAAATATGAATTGAGCTGTAATGAATATTTTCAGCTGAAAAGAAATCATAGCATAAAAAGATGGGAGGAAACATCTGAACTTCCTTATGTTAAGCTGAAGCATTTGATATAATATTTTAGTAATTAAGTTATTGTTTCTTGTTTTGAAACAGTTTTTACCTAAAAATGCCCAATTGAAGTGGTCAAGTAACATGGGGATTAAACAAACACTGTTTATTTTGTGTTAAAAGAAACATTTATGTTGACCAAAATGTCAACAAAGCATTATTATTTTTTTTCTTCCTACTGGAAAAAGCTGACATAACCTAATTTTGGTTTGATCTGAAACTTTTTTGTTTGTTTTGTTTTTCAATTTGGTTCATACCCCAACAGGAAAAGTCCCTAATTTTCTATCCAGTGTCTGACCTCATTGCCAGCAGGGTTCAATGAGACTGAAAAGAGAACTGGAGCTTGAAACAACATTGGACCATCCAACTTGTCATAGTGAAATTAGGAGCCTTTGCTTCCTAGAGAGTGAGAACATCTCTAGAAGGTGATTTTGAGTGCTCAGCTTAGAAGTTTCTGCATACCTTAGTCTTCTAAATTAGACAACCTGACACTCTCGTGGGTTGGATATTTTTACTGACTGGTTGTATATGCTTACACACCTCTTCTGTAGGATGGGATGGAGCAGGGTGCATTAGTCAAGCAGGAATAGCACATGGTGCAGGGACTGCTTGACAGTTCCAAGCACTTTTGACTCCTTCATTCTCGGTATAATTGTAAAAGAAATTGATGGGTTGAAGAATCAAGAATTGGATGTTTCCTTACGTTTGCTAAGAATATTTGCTCTAGGAATATTATTATTCATAGCAAATGTGGACTGTGTTTTGTGCCAGCTCTAATTAACCATTCTCACTAGCACAAAGATGTTCTGCAGTGGAAGCCAGTACATTATTGTATTCGTTTGGATTAATTGATGTGAAAAGACCAAGTATGTAATTTCATACTTGAACTTTTAGATCTGTATTTGAATTGAACTGGAATCATGTTATGCAATGATTGAAATATTCTCACGTTTTGAACAAGGAAAGAAGTTTCAAAAAAGAAAACAACTTCTTAATGTTGAAGAAAACCTCTCAAATTTAAATTTGTCATCTTTTAAAGAGATTTATCTAGGATGTGACTCTGTTCCCCCATTTGTTATTCATGGGGCAACAGTAAAGTAACAGTAAAGGCTTTGGTTCAGGCCCCAACTCATTTCTCACTCTTTAGACGGTGATTTTGTGGTTGCCACTGCTAGAACGACAGTCAATCGTCATGAGCCATTCTCCCTTCTCCAGAAATTGTTGCGCGTTAAAATGCAAAGAAGCAGCTATAAGCTGACTTGCTTTGGTACTGTGGATACACGAGGCTGCCTTCTGTAAACACCCGTATGTCAGCAGCGGTGTCAGAGCATCGCCGTCTGCAACGTCTGCAGAGGTTTTGGGGGTGCAGCCTGCTCCTGGCCCCCATGTACCTTCTCCTGCGGCGTGGCTGGGTCCCATGGTACCGAGAAGGCCTGGGAAGCACCTGTGGGCAAGCAGGCACAGACTTAGCAATGCACGTCATTAAAAAATTTGGCAAGCTGGATGTGAGAAATGAAAGAAAATTACAGCTCAGTGTTTTAGAACGTATAGTGGCTTTTGTGGTCATTAAACCAGCAGCACCATGTTAATGGCCTCTGTGGGGGAGTACTGGAAAATACAGACCAATGCAGTTACCCTTTAGAGAAGCGTTTGGACCTGACACAGCCGTGGTTTTGGTTTTGAGTGCTGAAAATAGTAACTTTAGGCAGCGTTTTATGACTTGACTGAGTTCAGTTTGGTCTCCAAATGGAATGATCATTTTGTAGGTTGAATATTTGGGAAAAGTGTAGTAGGCTGATGTGGTGGTGTTATACATGCTAAGAATAAAAACTGGAGGTCATTACAAAACTGTCAAAAAAAAAAAAAAAGAAGAAAATGCTCATGGAGGAATAGATCACGTGCAGACACCTATATCTATAGGCTGGCTTTAGAATTAGCTGTGACTGGCTTTGCACAGCCCCTGCAGCCCCAGGTCCCAGTGCAATACGCAGGGCAGGCTGTGTGGGTTGGCAGCCTCACACTGCTGGCTTGCTCATGTCACAGGTCGTGCAGCTGGTTGCTTTTGGTTTTGCAATGATTTTAGCAAGCTCTCAGGGCTGCCAGACTCATTGTGGAGGCAGGGCGCAGGGGGCTCGGGGTGTGCGGCTGGATGCTGGCTCCAAGTGCTCCCCATCCTTGGCCTCCCCAGCGCTGCTGAAGACTCCCTGCGTTATAAAGAGCTTTCAGTACGTATTTCAAACACCCATTTGGATGCAGCACAGTACGCATGCAGCTTGCCAGGGGACTCATGTCCCTTTGCAGGACACGTACCGCAAAGGGCTTGCAGCATGCTGCCTTTGAGGCTGCCCACGGGGGCCTGGGGTGCTGACAAAACCTCCTTCTTAAAAACTAACAGCATGCCCAGTTATTGAGCAATGCTGGGAAAATCCCATGGCACCACCTGCAGCACTTGTTTGTGCACCGGTCCCCGTGGTGTAAATGAGGCAGACAGGGAGCAGGAGGGTTCAGCTGCTCCTGCCTCAGGCAATGAATGTGGCTGGGAACAGCAAACAGGTGATTTCCCACTCCACGGCTGGCAGAAACTCTGTTTAACCATGTCGTGTTTCCCTTTGTGGGCAAGGTCATTGTGAAACTGTCCCCTAAGTCAGGGGTCTGGGTCAGGGCAAATGCAGTTAGCCCCTGGGACCAGCTTGGATGGCCACAGTGAAATGGCAGATGTTTTGGGCCAGGCTGTCACGTTTGCCTCTGTTATGCCGGCTGATGGCCTGTGGGGAACAAGCGCTGAGCTCGTCCAAACCCCCACACCTTGGCTGGCGTGCTCCCTCCCTGGTGTAGGTCTTCATTGGGTCATTAGTTGTATTTTGGGGACTGCTGCATGGTCAAGGGGTCACAGCTCTCAGTCTCTGCTTGAGCCCAGGACCTGAGAAGGAAATGAGGACCAATTAAGTGTATTCTGGCTCCTGCCCTACTTTGGTCGCTTTTCTCCATTCAGTTGAAGACATCCAAGTCCTTTGAGCTGCCATGAGGGGCTTCTCTCTTGGTGACAGCAGGCTGGGTTGCTGAGCAGTTAAAAAAAAAAAGAATTGCCTGATAAAAAGTGCTTTGGGAAGCATTTTACAGTATTTGGGAAGTAGGCGTTTAAAACTGATGCTCACTCGCCTCTCCAAGGAACATGAGCACTACTAAAGTACAGGCAATTGCAATGTAGCTTGGGCCCCTCTGAAATGTGAGGCAGGTTTGCAATAAGCTTTTGGATCATCTCGCTCTGAGCTTTATAACAGCTTTAAAAAAAGATTCAATTAAGATGTCATGGATATAAATGCTTTCTCCTTCTCCCCATCCCCGTGTTTTAGTGTTAGGCCATGAAATGCCTGAGCAAACAACAAACAAACTCCAACCTAGTTGCCTTTATAACAGCAGGTACCGAGTAATGAATTGGCTGGTTGAAATGTTAAGTGAGGAGAGGAAGGCATGTCAATTCTGTAATGAGGTTTGCAAAGGAAATGCACTTTGCTTTCATTTTGTGCTTTTGATCAAGTTGTTTAATTGCACTAAAAGGTAAATATTTGGTATTAATCTCTGTGACAATCTGAATTCATCCAGCATAGCTGTTTCTGGAACGCTGCCTCTCTGCAGGAGCAGGGCTCTGTGCTTGTCCGTAGGGACTTGGTGGGTCTTTGCATTTTTGATCACTTTTTTAACCGAAGTTTTTCATTAACAGTAGGTGCTCGACTATTTTTAAGCTATGACTGCTGGAAGGGCAGCTCTGTGTGGGGCTGTTTGCAGAAGCTGTAAAATCGATTAATGCCTTCTAACATTTGCACCTCTCAGCGCATTCAGTTTGTTTGCTGTGAAACCTGTGGGCAGTGTAACCTTAGCCCTGTGCAGCTGTAACGGATTTGGCCAAAAAGTGGATTTTGTTGAGGAAGAAGTCTCTCTGTGTCTGACACCTGCCTACGAGGGCTCAGCAGCCGTTGCCATCATGGCTCCAGTCCCAGGCGGTGAGTGGGGCTGAGGGCTGCTCAGCACCTGTGCCATAGCATATGGGCTGCTTGTATAAATTAGCATCTCATTAGCTCATCAAATGACGCCCATTATTCAACAGGTTTCCTGGCTGTGACCCCCTCAGCCGGCCGAAGGATGCACTGGGGCAGCGGCTCATGGCGGCAGCACTGAGGGAAGGCGGGAGCCGTTGGCTCAGACTTGCCTGCCCCTGGACTCAATCCTCCTCACATTTGGCTTTATATTGACTTGTGTTAATGTCCTGGCACTCACCCAAACACAAAGTAAGTGGAGGAAGCTAAAACAAAAAGTTTAATGTTGAAAACAGCGTTGTTTCCTCACAGAAACGTGGCCCAGTGGGCAGCATTTTGTCACGGGAGCTGTGGGCTTTTCTGTGCAAAATCCTCCCTGAGTACAGGAAACTTTTTGAAGTAGTGATGCTTTTCTGACTGAAACTATTCTTGAATTTGGCAAATAGCTTTGAGGAAAAAAAACTTAAATCCTTAGCTGCCCATATTTAAAAGAAGCCCTCTGGCCTCCATGTCAAGGCACAGCCTGCCCACAGCTGGGCTTGCCCTCCCGCTCCCTTGGTCTCTGGTCAGGTGCCATTGCAAAAACAGGATCCCCGGGACACCTCATGGAGATGAAATTTCAAATGTGCTACTGTATTTAGGAAAGTATTTTAGGGCAGTTTGGGTTTGGTTTGGTTTGGTTTTTTTTTTTCAAACAAAGCAAATCAGCCATGGTGGAGGGTGTCAGGAGGAGAAAGGGGTGGTTGGTGCAGCCTGCTCTCAGGGGATGTGAGGCACCATGGGGAGCAGCGTTTCTTTGTCATTTGTCATTGCTTTCTTATTTTAAAAAATGTGATTGAAGAAATAGCTGGCATGGTCAGAATCAGATGCTGGGCAGCAGCGAGCCTTTTCTGTCATGGATGTTGGACGTGACTTTCTCTTGCTGTGCTCCAATGTCAATGATGTAGCTGCAAAAAAAGAAGAAGGAAGGAGAAAAGCTGTCTTATGTCACCAGGGCTTAACACAGAAAAAACTGCAAAGCCGTTGAGAGAAATACATGCAAAATGCATTATTTATTCAAAGACCTGTCACTATATATACACCTTTTCTTGGCGTTTTCCCTCTGTGGCAGTCTGAGGCTGGAGTTTTCCCCATTGATGCAGCAGTGCTTTGCACGAGGCCTTAAACACTCTCTGCCTTCTGCTGCAGGTGTTGTCAACAGCCTTCGCCATTGCTTGCTCGCCTTGGGTCGAGGGTGCTGTTGCCAACATCTTCCAAAGGAGATTTGCACAGCCGGCATCTGCTGAGGAGAACTGCTGTCTTTTGCCACAGCTCTTCTTTTTACTGCATTTTTCTTGCCTTCTTTATTTTATTCTTTTTTTCTTTCTACTTTAAAAGTTTGGCAGCAGATGTTGGAAATTGTTCACAACTAGGGGTGTGAATAGGAATTAAGTGACAAAAAGAAAGTTAAAGCAAATCAGTCACTTGCTTTTTGTTGCATCTACCAACTCCCACCTAGGCATGCAAAACCAAATCTAAAAACGCTCTGAAATTTTGCTTACAGTTTAAAGAGCAGCTGTTACCTCTTGAAAAACCTTCAGCCTAGAAGGATTCTGTTGCTTTGTCTCTGACTTTTATTTCTTGTTTGTTATTCTTCCTAGCAAATGCTATTTGCATGAAAACAGGACTTTTTGTTTCTCAAGAGCCGATCCATCCCTATTACTGATTCCTCATTTGGGCATTAACCATTGGAGTCAGAGTCTGTCTAGGGTGTGCAATTAAATCAGACCCTCCAGACTCTAATCCTCAGGGATACTGGGCTCATTTCCACAGCAACTGAATGTGATATAGAAAAGTGTTTCTAACTTCAGCAGGATTAAACATGCAGCACAAGCTGAGTGAATGTGGTTGTAATGAGAGTGGGGTACAATAATAGCAAAAACGTAAGTTACAGTGGTGACCTACCTTTCTGACAGGGATGCTTCCCCAGAGTCCTCCAAGGGACAAATATAGCTGTTTAATAACAGGAATTTGCATGTGCTGCTTCTGGCAGTGTTTGAAATCCCACTTCTTCGCCAGAGGCTGTGAATTCTGGAGCCACGGGTGCCTGATCTGCTGTCCCTTGGCTCCAGTGGGCCACCCGCAACACGGCTCTGCTCCACGGCCACTTTGTCACCTTCCATAGGCTTCTGGTGCTGCTTTTTTGTCTTCTTGGATTTGGGGAACTTGCATAATGGTACTTTGTATCGTCTTCATTAATAATCAAAATGTTGCAAGACTTTTCTAGGTGTCGTCAATCTGGCCAACAAAGTGCTTCCTTCTTCTTGGCACCCTGTCAGGATGACCTTCAAGCTTTCCTACTTTGACATTTTATATTTATCCAAGGAAATAATAATTTGAACAGTTTTACCAAAACTTTGGTAAGAGAGATTGTGACCTATGTGGTTTTGTTTATATCTGTGTTGAAAAGACTTGTAAACATGAGACAATCTGAAAGACTAGAACTTAGAATGGGTCTGTTTACCCACAGGATCAGGTTTTTGATTGCCGAGAAGTGGGACAGAGATTTGGAATGTCTTTTAAAGCTGTTTTGTGAGAGGTGTATGTGGGCATCCCAAGGCAAGTGGTACAGGCTGCTTTGAGAGAGTAATAACCCATAATAACATGAAGTATAATAACAATGTGTGTGGTGTGATTATCTCCAGGAATTAAATCTAGGATAAGACTCAGTGACACTGCTTGATTTCTGCCCCGTTGTTTCTCTGTATTTTGTGCCTCTGTTGCCTCTGTATTTTGTGTAGCAAAGGCAGGGGGCATTAAAGGTCTCACTATTGCTACTGGGTGCAGGGTTAAGTTTTGTCTTGCCATTGCAGCATGGAGTTAGTTACAAATGCAAATGTGTCCAGCCCATTGCTTTACCTCCTCCCACTCTTCGTAACCTAAATGTGTTTTTTCTGAGGAATCATAAGGTGAAGTGTGTCAGGCTACGTTTGAATTATGTGTGTTCTGCTTCCTTTCACATGACTTTTGCAATGGGAGGTAGGTAGAGGTGAGAAGGGCCCAGAACAGCCCATCCCCATTTGATTTGGCACTGGAGGCTGGGTGGGATGCCCCAGGGCATCTCAAATAGGAGCAAACACCCCTCGTTGCACAGCAGGGTCCTGCCCCAAGGTCCCAACAGGTCCCTGCACAGCCGCAGGCAGGAGCGGCAGCAAAAGCCTGAGCTCAGAGTGAGATGAAGAGCTTTTTATAGCTCAGACTTTCTTTTATCATCTCACTAGTCATATAAAATGGTTTACATAAACATATTTATTATTAATACTAAGTTATTTTATTCTGCATGAGGGGAAAAAAAAAATCTATCTGCAGGGTTTTCACAGCAACACCACCCTTGGTCTGTTGAAAGTCCCATTCGTTTATTTCTGCCTCCTTCCAACTGCAGCATTTTCAAGCCACTGCACTTCCTATGAGCATGAATGAAGTCAGGCTGGTCTCTGTCTGCAACTCCATGTGCTTTCCTGAGCTCTGCTTTAAACTGAGTAAAGCTATTTCAAACAGTGTCTTTCATTGTCTCAGATAGTTTGGCTGCCCAAGTGAGACCTGGTTAGATGCTGGTCACTGAGAAGTGGCTTTACTTGTAGTCACAAAGTTAATACTTAGCAGGGAATGTTTAGGATTGTGTTGGTCTACTCTGAAGTGTAATCTAAACTGGATTTCCTGAGTTTGTGATGCTTAGTTTTGGATTAACAATTGCATGGCAGTGTTTACAATTCTAAACTGCTGATACTTGCTCTCAAGTATGATCCCAGTTTAATACCTTTTTTTGTCTTGGAATAGAGAGCAGGATTAACAGGAATCTGTAGCGTACAGCAGACATGAGCTTTTACATCCTTTGGTGTCTGTAAATTGCACTGATTCAGCTTTTCTTGCTGGGAGACGTTTTTGGTTCCTCATAGATTTTTGCTTGTATCAGTATCCTTCAGCAACTTTTTAATCACATTATATGATGTGGTAAATGTCATTCTCATGGAGTGACTGGGTATAAAAATCAGAATAAGAAAAATAAGTGAGATAAAATTAAGGAAAAATAGAGAAGTTGTAGGTGTTCTTTGCCTTTCAGACTAGCTAAAGACACTGATTCGTTAGAGTTTGTTGCTATGGCAGAAGTTTCTCAGTGAACAAGAAACCTGACAGAGGAAAAAGTCTCAGCTTTTCTAGAGAAATCGGCATCTCCAAAAAGCTGCAGACAGAGGCATGCGAGAGGGCAGGAAGGCCCATGCAGAAATCACACCCCAGCTCACTTCACCATTATTTCCCCATACAGCAAAGCTGTTTGTGTGCTCTTGTCATCTGCTGAATTTACTAATGGTATGAGACGGAAGTCCCATAAAGAAGCAAAAATATCCTAAGTGACACCATATAGTGATGGAGCATTCCCACTGCTGACCTTGGCGTGACAGACACACGCAGAGTCCTGGGTATGCCCAGTTTCGGTGGGAAGGTGCTCCGACCCTCAAACTCGACCTGTGCTGTTTGCTCTGAGATCTGCAACCGGCCAGTGCAAAGCGACAATTCAGCCAAGTGCTGCAGCCCACCTGGCTCAGCCACCTGTTCGGAGGTCTAGAAGCAATGAGATCTAGCACAGACCTTTTGTGTTGAAAATGTCACCTTTGCAAAATTATCATTTCTCCCAGAAATCTGGAAGCACGGTTCATCACCTGAAGACCAAAAGAACTCTGTAAACACCAGTACACGCTTGCATCTATGTTGGGTCAGTGTTTCCCTCCTCAGCAACTGGACTTCTTCGGTACAATCTCATACGTAGATGGTACAATCTCATACATAGGTGTAGCAACTTCAAAAAAATTTCAATTTATCTAGATGCCTGTGAGCTCTGACAAGAAGTAACTGACTGACATGTTAGGCTCCTGCTGGTGGATTATTTTTATTACCTTGTTTGTTTGGGAAGTGGTGGTGCTCAGCTTGCTCCGAGGTCTAAGAGGTTGCTGGGATCCTGTGTTGCTGGCTGCTGCTTTAGGGATCAGGGCTGCTCTTCCCTTATCTCCCAGCAAGGTGGGGCTTGTTCCTTTGGATTCGTGTGTTTGCTGCTACATTGGGCTCGGGCTTTGTATTTCATGCTCTTGTTTATTTTGGCTCTGTTCATGAAACTGGGTTTGTAACCAAGCAGGAAGGAACAGGTATGTGAAAAGCCTGCAAGTAGGAGAGGAGCTGGTGGGGGAGCCTGGAACTGGGATAGTCAATCTGAGCTGTCCAGGGACTTGAGCTAGTGACAATATCAGTTAGAAGTGCCACGTGGTAGGCACAGGAACTATTGCTAAAACAAGCGTTGCACCTTGCAGAGCAAGTCAGCCAGTGAAGGAATGGCATGAAAATCTTGTTATACCCAAGTTAACCTAAAAATGCCTTTGGATTTAGAGTTATAATAATTTTATTCTTTTAAATAGCATGTGCAAATCTAAACCTGACAGATGTGCATGTATGTGGATAGAAGCACACATGATCAGCGCAGGGGAGGCAACAGAATTTAGTCTGAAGCTTTTTACTATAAACGCCAAGTCACTGCAGCCCAAGTCTGCAGTGACTGAAGTCCTGAGGAAGGTTTGCAGGTGTGGTTTAGACATGGAGGCTGAAACATGATACCACATATAAGTGAATTTTTTTTTTTTTCCGAAGTATAGAGGAATCACATCCAGAGAGACACGCCTCACCATTAATAGAATAATTCCATTTCTTTTTACCCATAAATGCTAACACAAAACATTATGGAAGGAAATAAAAAAAGAAAGGAGCAGTCTTCTGGGAATAGACTTAGTTCTGTTTTTTATGAAATACATTCAGATCTGAATATTTAAAGTAAATTGCTTAGATAAGTAGTTCAAGACTCTGTACTTTACATAAAACTTCTCCACGTATCATCCCAGGTAACTAAGACGCAGCACATGGATCAAGGCTTTCCTGTGGCTGTTTTTTCACTGTTTTGTAATGGGACTTCCAAGGACTCTCTTAAAACAAAATAATAACACACCCCATCAAGACAGCAGTTCAAGTTTGCCCAGCAAAGGGTGACCTGAACGGTGTCTCGTAGCACTTGCTGAAAACTGCTGTGAATTATATTATTCTTCACCAAAAAATACAGCAAGTATGCCACATGGTAAGGCGTGAAACAGACCAAAAATGCCACAAGGTTTGTCAAGACTATCTTCTCTGCTCTGCTGGTGTGTGTTTGGGGGTCGTGTGGTTTTCTGTGCTTTCTCAAACACCGAACGGTCTGAACGGTGCAGAAGGTCATGGCTGCCATGCTGCTGAAGAAGACAATCTCCAAGGCACCCAAGAGGCCTGCGTTTTCCCATGTGTTCTTGGAGAAGTTATGGAAGCAGGAGGAGACGTTGTGGCCCTCTCCATGCAGTTGGAAAGTAGAGACTGTCCCAGCCGAGGTGCCCAGGCAGACGACAGCACAGACCAGAGTGGCTTTCTTGGTGGATCGCAGGGTGGGAGCTGTGAAAGGGTGCCGGATAGTGATGTACCGGTCCACGCAGATGCAGAGGGAGATGAGGATGCTGCCGTACATGTTCACAAAGTAAAGACTCTCCAAGATGGAACAAAACACAGACCCCAAGTTCCAGTTATTCTGAAGGTGGTAGGAAACTATTTTAAAAGGTAGAGTAAACAGCAGCAAAGTATCCAGGAAAATAAGGGCTATCATGTAGACTGTAGATTCTGACAGCTTTTTAACCTTAAAAAACAGGAATGACAGAGCCATCACATTGAACAGCAGTCCCAGGCTGAACGTGGGGGTGTACATGATGACTTGGAACAGTTCCACGGTAGCGCTGATATTGCTCTTGCCACAGGTGCCATTCATATCTCCAGGTATGCTGGAAGGGAAGAAAATCACTTTCACCACAAGAAAGGATGCAGATCATATTTAAGACCCAGTACAAAGGCCAGTGAGGTCTCTGTGTGTCCTCAGGCCTGGAAACACTTTTTCCTTTCAGGCTGCTGTGTGCTGAATTGCAGTTTCCAGTAACATGAAGCTCCTCAGTGCCAAGGGTTCCTGGGATGAGGTTGTGCCTCAAGGAGGAACAAGGCTTTCTGGGGTCCAAGCCTCACTTGCACTGTTACCCAATACCCCAGACAGTGCTGCCTTATAATTTAGGTTAGGCAGAGTATAGATGTGACTGCACCATCCCCTTGGAGCAACAAAATCTCTCTGCAGGCCCAGGGTAGCAGCCCCTCACTTTAAGATTACTTGGGTTGTGGGGATGGAGGCAGTTAGTTAGATCAGATTTGCTGAATCAGGCTATTCTAAGAGACCTTGGGGAACCAAGCACACAAGGGTTCCCCATATTTATTAATGTGAAGATCCCAAACAGTCGTTGCCATCCTGCCCCCTCTCCCACCACCACCGGGCAAAGAGGGGCTGTGATTACCTCTGGCTCTTCTGACGAGCTTGCTAAAAGGAGACAGGCAGGAGGTTTCAAACAGGTTATTTCTAGCAGAGGCTAAGCCTTTAGAAGAAGAATGATATTTAAGAACCCAACTTTTTGCCTAAACCAGCCAGACTTACCACAGCAGATAAATTTCTATCTGCAGAGACAGGAGCTGCAGAAAACGTGCAGCTGGGTTCTCCTCCGCAATGTCGAGGTAGACACCCTCTAAGCAGGGGTCATGAAGTAATTCTCTTCTTTGGAGGAAGGGTGCTGGTTTGATCCTGCCCTCAGACTCTCCTGATAAGGACCGGGAAGGCTCCTATTGGTTTCTGTGATGCTGGTCTCAGCCGGAATCACTTACAAATGCAAATGCACAGGGATACCTGGTCCTTTTTTAACCAGCCAGTTCTGTCACAGCAAATGTAACCTGTAAATAAAGCCTTTTAAAAGATCTTTATGTCAGAGCTCGCAAACTACTTTCGTCTGCTGTTTTGTAATTGTTACTGCTTTGACCTAGTGCCTTTCCTACATGTCACTGATCTTGATGCTGTTTCATTTCAGATTTGTCCAACAATTGTCAACTGTGCAGTAAAAGTTCCCATTCTGCAGATGAAGTGACTCCCCCAGTGTTTCAGAGGTAAGCTCTCCCATGCTGTGGTTTAGGAGATTCGGATCAGGAAAAAAAAGAAATTTATTACTTACTTAAAAACTAGCAGATATTGTTGCGAAGCAAAAGCAGCTTGGCTGTTTGCCCCTTAAGGACATACTGATGCCAGGTAAATGGTTCTGTGAGTTACCAGTTTGCCTTACAGAGATGAGAAAACCAGCTCCAGAAATCCAGCCCGACAAGGAGGATGGGGTGCTGGCAGGGCCGTGGGTGCAGCCAAATGCACCTATGACAGGCAGGTGCGGGGATCCATCCACAGCTTGTGTCCTGCTGTAGCAGGTGCGGGTTTTATTTGGGTCCCCACGGTCGGCAGTGCTGCTGAGTGGCTGGAGGGGAGAGGCACCCCTTGTTATGCTGCAGGTTGTTTGCTGCCTGTGAGTTCAAGCCTCCTGCAGCCACGGGGCTTGTTGGGAGCTGGGTTGAGTGCCTGAAGCTCTGGATTCAGGTGGCAGACGAGGGGTTACATTGGTGGCCCAGGCAGATAGACTGCTCAGTACAAGAGGGTGGCCCAGGCTGGGCAACCACATATGGTCCTCTGCTGCTGAGTCCCCCAGGGAAGCACGAGTCTCATGCGGGGAGGGAGCCCATTACTGAGGCCCAAAGGGATTAAAAGTTGATTAAGGAATTACTGGAAAGTAATAAATACTGAAAAAGTTATTTTCTTCATTGCATCTGTAGCAGATTTCATTAGTCTTTCTTTCATTTTGGTTTTTTTTTGTTTGATAGTGTGTTTAGGAAATGTTGGCTCTAGAGAAATAAAATTTCAGTTTCTTACCAAGATTTTTACTGAAGAAAAATCTAGTTTCGATAAAACGCATTTTAGACTGGAATCTGTTGTGTAGATACATAAACAAAACAGAAAAAAAAATTAAAGCATAAATGCGAAGGTTAACTCTGTTCATTCTTAACAAAAAAGGTAGATATGCTATAAGCAAAACAAGTTATGTAAAATTTACTTATTTTTCAGATCTTGTAGCAAGGAGAAAGCTTTTAAGGCAAGGTTTCACTACAATGAAATATTCTCTTTTGTCATCTTACCTTTGGACTCTCTCTAGCTCTGGTTGTTGACTTTTCCTCCTTCTCAGCTTGTAGAGTTCTCAGGTCTTGTGTTTTCTTCTAAGGCAGTGGAGTGAGCTGCATGCACAGTAACTGCTGGTCAGGATGTCAGAAAGCGTGATGTGCTGCTGCTTTTCATTTCACCACGTATTTCCATTACAACATTGGTCTCCCCACGCTGTGTCTACATATACACACTGTGTATGTCGTATGCCACACAGAGCTCATTTAAGGGTGTAAACACATGACTTTGTGGGGCTAGTGACTCTCTGAGTCACCATTCAAAGTAGTTTCCAGTAACAGAGAATGAAATTCTGGCCCTACAGACCTTTCTCTGATTGTTTTCTACAAGACATTATTTTATTCATTGTATTTAACATCCATGGGTAGAGTATTAGCTGCCAAAATGTGCTTCAAGCTGTCACTGTTGTTTTTTCTCTTCTTTTTCGTGGCACCAAAAAGGAAAGAGATCATTGATTTTCATTGGTGATATGATATATTCACTCCGAGCTGGTATTTTAAAAAAAGACAAAAGTCACTCTGAAATTTGTTTTTACTCCTGGGGAGCAGGGAATGTACCCATAGAGAGTGTCAGGTGCCGATTTTGTCCGGGGAGGAATGCATACAAACATTGTATGCATGTTTGCAGTCTTCTTATCAAAGGGGGAAAGAAAGACCAGAGGGGTAGTTTTGCTTGATCCTCTGTGTACCCCTTAAATATCAGAACTGAGGATGTTGGCTGAATTTAAATTGTACAACTGTGAAAGAGATGGGGGGTAGAAACTGAGAGAAAAAATATAGTACTTGGGGTTCCCCCATGGTATTTTAGTTGCAATGACTCTACTTAAGAAAAAAGAAACACCACAAAAGGGGAAAAATTACAGGGCTGAGTGAACAATACCTCACGGCATCCCTCAGCGAGGTTTCAGTTCTGTGTATCCAGTGGGGCTCTTGTGACTGTGTTTCAGATGTTAACAAAAAGCCCCACAACCACAGGCCAGGCCCCTTGCCATGGGGAGACACTGGGGGCCCGGGCCAACCCCAGGCAGTGGGGACCGAGGCTGCCGGGAGGATAGAACATTAGCCCAGTGACCAGAACGCTCTGCGCTCCTGCCCCGGGCTTGCCCATGCCACTGCTCCACTGCCACCAGTGCTCGAGTGGGTGCTCTCTCTTCCCCTCTCTTCTCTCACACTTGGACCTTTCTCTTCTCTCTCGTTTTATCCTTGAGACTCATACTCTTCTGCCACCCGAGCGCTGCCCACCTTACCAGAGGCTGCCCAGAAGCATCTGTCCCTGAGCGTGCCTGCTGCTCAGAGCCACATGTGGCTGCACGTCTGGAGAAAGATGCTTTGGAAAGGGAAGGATGAGGAAGCAGCAGTGCCAGGCAGGGTTGGCGTGTCATGGTCTAGCCACTGTCAGCTGTTGGTCTGCCTTTTTTCTTTTTTTTCCCTCAGCAACCATCTTTGTGAGTTTGTTTGGGAGGGATCTGAGGAGAAATGGCATGCAGGGGGTACTAAAGCACTTGGGACAAGGCTCCTCTCCCTTCAAAATCAGAAGGTTGAAGAAGGATGATGCTGAGGGCTGGCGGTGAGAGGAAAATGAAATGGAGCGAGCAGCATAACAGGAAGGCTGGGATAGTCCATGAAGGACTCTCAGACTGTTGATTAATAACTTAACTTGTGATGCAGCAGTGAGGAAGCTGTGGGCAGCCAAGGTACCTCTCTTTTCCTGCTGCAGGCTCTACTCTGTGCTAATGGGACTTGATGTCACTTCGCTAAATCCTCCAGACCACGTGTGCTCTACCTTTTCTTACAGAGTGGGGAGAAAAGGGCTGCACCCTGCAAACTCTGCTCTGCCCTTGGTGTCTCCATGTCTGTCATCGATACTGCCAGCAGAGTCTGACCAGTGAGAAAAATATTTGCTGTGCTTGAGAATAGAGATCATCCACTGCTGCGATCCCCTTGCTTTCTTCTTCGATTTCCCCCAGATGCCCTTCAAGTCTTCCCCACTTTTCAGTTTTGTTCACCTCCCTTCTGCCCTCCCATGTTCCCAGCACCCTGGATTTTCTCTGTTTTTTGAAGGGCTTCTCTAGCTCTGTGCTGGGGAGGAGACTTCGGAAGCCAACCAGAAGGAAACAGCAGGAGGTTGAGGAACAGAGGCTGCAACAGAGCAACATGTGGAGCCTTGGGATGCTCCTGGAGAAGTTTTCTCTGCTAGAGTGTGCTTGGCTGGGATTGCCATTGGGGGCTGAGAATGTGGCTGAGCTCCTTGGTCTTGCTATGAGGTGGCTCCTGTGAACACCATCCTCTCCGTGCATCCCACCTGGGACATGGGCCAGGAGACTATTGGAGCTTGCTCCTCCTTGCTCTGGGCTACCAGCCACATAATCGTCTTGGGCCACTGGAGCATCCCATCAGGGCTGCCTGCAGCTTCTGCGTGAGCCAGAACTAGGATGAAATGTCCCATCACCTAAATCCGGCGTCGCTGCAGAGCCGTTTGTTATTGAGTTGCTCCACCTCGTGGCTACAGAGGAAATGAGAAACACGGCTTCAACCCTGTGATGTCTCTATCTGTGGTTGACCCCAAGGAGGAAAAGCTTATCCTGCAACTTGTTTTAATGAGCCAAGCACTAGACTAGTCTCCTTGTCTTCACTAGCCTCTGTGTTTGCCCCACCATCCACACCATGGGCAGCCCAGGACTGATGAGAAAATGACAAGCCAAAGGCTTTGATGGTGATGGGTGGAGAGGGACAAAGCACAGGAACAGCTGAAATGGAGCTTTTTGGCAGAGGACGTGACCATCAGCACGGCCTGTGGGCTGCTGCTGAGGCTGGAAGGCCAGGGCCAGGAATCCGCTGTGTCAGCACAGAGCTCTGACCCCAGGCGATGGCCTTCTCACTGGTGTTTAGTGTCTTCTGGAAGGACCCTACAGCTTGAAGGAAGCACCAGCAAACCGTGGCTGTGCACCAGAGCCAACAGTGTTGCAGCAGAAAAGGGTCCTTTCAATGTTGGAGGAGCTAAATCTGCTGCTTGGGAGAGCAGGTGAGCTGATTTCTCTCTTTGAGCCCTGATGTGTTTGGTTTTGAAGTGACCTAGTATTTATTGAGAGATATGTCTCGGTTTGCACACAGAAATCAGCTGGGGATGCTCCTGTGGGATTCCTGAAGCCAGGTCAGCAGGGTGGGGATTTTCTGTGTCAGTGCTCTGAGACTGGTGAAATTTGAAACTGATGAAATGTGAATAAACCCAATGGAAAATAAATTATTTTCCCCAAATCTTCTACTACATTCTGATCTAAGTCCCAGGCAATTCAGGCATTCATTCCTCTGTATCCTTATTCTGCTAATTCTCAAGCTGCAGCACCAACGGCTACAGCTTGGTGGAGACCTGTCTCTTGTGTTCCAGCTTTTGCACTTTCAGTTGTTCTCTGACTCCACAGAGCAGACATTCAAGAGAGGCTCACACACACCAGCTGAGGGCCCTACCTACCACATCACAGAATATGCCTCTTTCCAGTCTGATGACTGAGTCATTTTGACACTTCTAAGGTATTTTTATAATTTTTTTCCAACTCAAACCATTAGCTGCACCGGTCTTCAACTCATAATTACCTTTGAAAGACTTGAGACACTATTTTCGTAAATCAACTGTTTCCCAACAGATCATACAAACCTCCAAACCATAAATCACCCTCCTCCCCGGCATGATGAGACAAGCACTTTAGCTGTAATTTCGCAAGGTGGGAAAAAATCAGTTATTGAAGATGACCATGGAGATGTCATTTTATTTTCCACAGTGCTGAAGTGTACAGAAACTGCATAACTGGATCTCCTTTCCAAAAGGCACTTGTACGCATTTTGAGCCGCCTGGTCTGCTCATATGGCCAAGGAACCGCGTCCTTCTGGGGGACACCGCGTAGTGACTGGGAGAGTCTCCAGCAGACCCCACATGGCTCAAGGCTCCATTTCTTCTAAGTGGGAAAGGTCAGTTTTCCTTACCTCGTTTCTGAGCCCTGTGTAATGGCACAGCGTGTGTTGTGAGGAATCATTAGGCATATTTATGGCAGCCCTCACGGCATGGAGAGAAGTTCATGGAATGTCATTACGAGAAAAAAATTAACTGAAGATGAACATGAGAGTCATTTAGGCAAGAAAAAAGTGCATCTAATATGGCATCCTGTCTTTGATTGAAGCCAGCAGTGGATGCTTAAGGTAAAAGCCTAAGAAAACGCATTCCCTTTGCTGACAGTGCTTCTAGCAGTAAGCAGTTTAGAAAATCAGCAAAGCTTGAGCATAGAAGCTCCCTTAGTTATGTTCCACACTTTCCTCTTCCCATATCCCACAGATCTTTTCTCCTGAAGCTTTACAGGTACATGCCATGCATAAACATGATATGCACATGTCTATTTAGCAGACGATTCTAGCATCTTCATGCTGAAAACACCAAAATGTTTTATCCGTGAATATTTAGTATTTAGGGAACCAGTTGGATATCAACTGGTATTACCTAACAACTGCTGCTTCAGGAACATTTCTTAAAAAAACCTCAAACAAGTAGTATGACACTACAACTTAAATTTTCCAACGTTTAGCGGAGGTAGTTTGTTAGAACTGCTTAATAGGAAAAGCAGGTAGGTTGCCAGCGGAATTGTGGTTTCTGGTCGTCCTAAGGTAGCAGAAATTGAAAGACAGCAAACCTCTGAGTTTAGAGAATTAGCATGAAGAGATGAATCAGTTAGAAATGCAGTAACAGCAGGCAGAATTTGGCAATGCTACTTTCCCCTGAATTTATATTGACAACATATTCCTCAGAGGAAATATTTTATGAAATTATACATTTCTAAATGAATTATTTTGGGGGAAAAATTGAAACTTTTTGAAATATTTTTAGATTAGAATTAATTTTGCTTTCTTTATGCTCTGCTCTGTTACTTCATTATGTAAACTCTGTTCCATTCTTATGCCAAATGTCAGCTCATGGTCTACTATAACATGATCAGGCCAGCAGCAATGCATATGTATATTATTTCATGATGTACTAGCTTTGCTATGGTCGGAGAGAGGATTTGGCTGTTAATGAAAAATCTCTCTCTTGTTGTACACATAGTTGGACGCGTCAGTTTGGTGCTGCACTAACCTTATAACCTGTTAGGCAAACATTAGCTCTGCCGAGCACGGCGCGGATGAGGTGCGGTGGCTGCTGTACCAAACCACACCGCTTTTGGGATGGTTTGCGTGTCTGCAGAGGACATGGCAATGCACCGTGGGGGGCTTGCCTGCTTGAACCTCTCAAGTTTGGGGTTTTCTGTCCTCTCCTAAATGTAACCTCTCCACTGTCATCCTGGTGGTGTAGGTAGGGTGTGTTGTCTTTTCCATTTACATGTGGGGAACTGAAGTAGAGATGAGCAAAAGGACTTTGCAAAGGTGATACAAGACACTTGGAGCATGATTTCCCAAATTCAGATACCTCCTTCCCAGTGCCAAAAAGCCTGTTCTTTCCTGGGGTCCAGCTCCCTGTCTGCAGCCCGGGAGGGACAGCATTGCATCAGTCATGTCTGCATCTTCCCACCCCTTCCGTAGTAGAAGTCCTACATTCTTCAGAAATAATTTGTATGTCTGCTTTTTCATATTCAGAAGTCAGTATTTTTGGTTGGTGAGTGTTAAAACTGTGTTGAAACTACGTAGTAACATGCAAAAGAAGTAATCCAGAGTCAACATATTTTTCATGTAATTTTCCATATATATATGATCGCTTAATTCATTGAAACTTTGAGGTCTTTCTGTTTAATTTCAGTAACATTTTATCTAGACTGAGGCTGTGTATATGTGATAAGAACGTAGTGCCTCTGCAACTACTGCCTGTGCAGATTTCAGCAAGGATTAGGAGTATCTTTTTCTCCCTCCTTTTTTCTGTAGCTGAACTCAGGAGGTGGTAGCCTTGAAGCAGACCTTGTACTGCCGTAAGTCTAATGGTATAGCGTTTGTGCAGAAGCACTTATCATTTAGTTGCCTAAATTATGAAAATTTGCTGAGCACTCATAATTCATAATTTCTTTTTTCATTATTCCTTTTAAGACAATGCAGCTTAGAGAAAGAATCTGTACTTCTAAATATTTGGTTTCTTGGGCCAAGCCTCTCTTGTGCATTTAGCAGAAAGCTTTCTTCTTTTTACGCCTTGCTTTGCCAGCACAATTTTTCTCATGACAGGCACAGGCGCTGAAACACCAGTCTGGTTACGCTAAAGCCTGTTTCAGTGCTGCTGATGGTTTTTAGACCACTGTTAAGCAGCGGGGTTAAGCATTTGCTTTCTCCTGTGTGAAACATGTGTGCGGCATCTCACCTGTCACCAAATCGTAGAAAACAGTCTGCACATTTGTGTTTCCTTTTCACATGTTTGTAATTTTCTTACCTTTGATACAGTATTTTTTTTTAAGTGTGGGGGTTTGGTTGGTTGGGGTTTTTTATGCTGATTTTTATAGCTTTGGTTGCTACCTGCGAGAAGTTTGTGCACAAGGAAGTCCATTCCCTCATTCCTTTCATGTTCAGATGAAAGACAGAGGAAGACTTCTGATAGCGTTGTGTCCCTTGTCGTTGTTACCATTTGGCACCAGGTACCGTTGCAAGAGTGAGATGCTGAGCTGCCCGCTCTTCTCGGAAGTGCTACCGTGCAATAGCTACATTTGAGTGCAGAAGGAACTCTGAATTTCCAGCCTTTTTTTGAACACCGATCCTTTTAAAAGCTGTTGACTGATGCCCTCGTGGACATCTTCCCATTGCCTGGCATCGCAGCTGATGGGAGGAGATCCCATGGGATGGGGCACAGAGGGGCTCTTCTGCAGGACAGTGGGGACAGGGACACTGACACACACACTGGCCAGGGCAGTTTGAGCAGCGGTCGCTGGCTTGTTCGNACTGACACACACACTGGCCAGGGCTGCACAGGGCAGTTTGAGCAGTGGTCGCTGGCTTGTTCATGTACCCCTGGCTGGCACCGATGCTTGGGGGAAACCAAAGTTGCAGACAAATGTGCCTGAAAAACCTGGTCAGCCAGGACTCCGTGATTTGACAGTGTGAATAATTGCCTCAGTGTTGGTTTACCTATAAAATGAGGAATGTGAGAGGTTTAATGATTGTGGGGCAACACGTACGGAATAGTTTTGCTGTCACATTGTCCTTAGAAAAGCGTTTGGTTAACCACATTCAGGACGTCAATGGCAGACTTGAAAGTATGTTCAGGAAAGCATCAGCAAGTGGCATGTTTAACCCTCTGAACCCCTCATACGCCAAAGTCTGGGGAGAGAAATGTTCAAACATTGTTTCAAGAAATAACCTGTAAAATAACCTGATTTAAGGGAAGCAGTTCTTGCTAATACCCGTTGCTTTACATCTTTGTATTGTTAGATTGAATCTTACTAAGTTCTTGGCTTTGAGACAGGAAGAAATGCGTTTTATTAGATTTTTTTTTTTTTTTTTCACTGTGGAAGTAGTGGGTTTTGATCACATTTGCAAGTAAAGGGCTCCCGTATTATTGCTTATGCTAATATTTCCATTATGCTGTCTTGCAGCCCTAATTGTTTAGTAAGGCCAAATTTAGCATCATTGTTTTATTATTTATTCTCTCTAAGGCAGAGCCTTAGAGCTGCGGGAGGCTGACATAGACAGGAGTGTTGGGGCCTCTCCACGCTGTCTGTCTGCACGTGCTTGTGGGGAGAGACAGGACATGATGCAAAAGGAGAGAAAAGACGGAGGAAAGGGTTTTGATGGCTTTTTCAAGTTTTTGCAGGGATTCATCTGAAATCATGAGAGGTTTTTTTGTCTTCATGTGCTTGCTTTGCTTTTTGCCAGCTGTCCTTGCTGCAGGTGAGTGCAGGGTGTTCCTGCCCTGCAGGAACGTCTGTACTCTAAGACAGCCTTTGTATCTGTATATAACTATATGCTACAGTATGTAGGCATATTTAAATATGTTGGACCCATAGAAAGAAGTCCACATGGCACCACAACCTGGGTTTCAAGCAAACGAAGGGAGTACCCCGCTCCTGCCTTCTCCTTCATGCCATCCCCCCATCCTCTTTCCACTGGCCATATCTTGCTGTCTTCAGAAAGTTGATACTGGGATGCTGAGACTTTCAGTGAAAACTTTAAAGGGCTTTTAAAAGCCAGTATTTTCTGTGAGTTTAAAAGGTCTGTCTTCCTGCCTGAAAATGGAACTTATTGAACAGCTAATTTCGTACTGTGATACATGAATGCTTCAGACTTCTCACACTTATTAATTCTTAGTGAATCAAATTCATATGAATAAATACAATACTTATGAAATTGTTAAAAGCATTTACCAGGCCACATCCTTTTCCTGTTGTTTTCCTGGCAAGCAGTTCTAAAGTCAAGTATTTAGACACTTTAGCGTAAAATTTCTCTGGTCTTGAGCGTTTCTTTGTAAATAACCACAAGTGCTGAAGCAAAACTAACTGGGGCTATAGCTTTGATGCAGATTTAGCAGTCAGGCTTGTGAACTGAATTAAGGAGGGAGGGGGAGAAAGTGTTAGAATATATTTTTCTTTAACTACAGTATTTTTAGCTTTTAATATTACTATCATAGTTCCATTTTTTTTTTTTTTCCAGAGTTGATGCTTGATTCATGTTTTGTAGTGTTGACACCTGGTTCTTCTGAGTTAATTGTTCCAGGATCCAGAATATTGTCCCTTCCATTCCTTCTGTATCTCTTTCGGGAAAAGTTAGATCAAATTTGAGATCAAGAGGAGTCCAAGCTTCTAAAGTTACAGTTTAATAGCATATACATGGCGTGCCACATTTCAGCCAAACCTCTCTCTGGAACTATAACTAGTGGTTTAATATTTGTTCTTCTCAAGTAGAAAAAAAGAGTAATGTTCCTAAAGTAGCTATTTGTTGTGATTTCTTTCTTCTTCTTTTAACCTGACCTGGTTTATCAAACTAAGAAATATTGGCTGTTTCTGTGTAGGAGAACTCTTGCTTATGATTTTGGATTGAGGAAAAGTTACGTTTGGAGGAAAACCCACGCGTGCTAATTTAATTGTAATTCCCCCACAAACAGATGGACACACTATATCATGGTGACTTACCACTGTTCTGCTCATTAGCACCTTCCATGCCAGCATCCAAGTGACCCCTGGCAGAAGGAGGTGCTGCTCAGCAGGATGGAGATTTACAGCCTGGTCCTAACAACATGTAAGCAACAGGCTAGGAAACAAGAAAAAGGTGTAGGTGATGCTGTTGTAAAACCATTTGTACTTGTTACCTTGGTGCTAGTTACACCATGACACCACTTTTTGTACTTACTGGAACCACAGAGCGAATGTGAGAGCTGGGCTTTGTTTTGTCTTCAGCCGAGTTTTCACAGCCAGGTCACGCATTGCCGCGGCACATGGACATGAGGGGAGTACAGTTTACCTTTTGCCCCGCTCCAGCTTGCAGGGGGTCCAAGGGCCAGTTGCTGCCTCACAGAAGGGCAGGAAAAGCAGCAGGACCCCAGTGCTGGCTCTGTGGGAGCCTAAATATTGCCATCTTGCATCCTCCTCCTGATGGGCTGTGTTCAGAGATGGGCAATCTCCTCTTCAGAAATCTCTCTGCCTGTGATAAAGGGCTGTGGTTTGAGGTGTTTTCATTATTTAAAGGTATTTCTCTTAATTTCAAATATGTCCATCTCCTGTACCAAGGTACAGGAAACACCGTGGCTGTGTCATGCTGCTGAAGGAGGACCTGAGTGAGTGATGGAGAAGGGTCTGGGTGCCGTGCAGCAAACCTCCCACCAAGAAGAAAATCCAGGCAGGGTTTTCATGTTGCACACCAGTCATTTCGCTACTCCAGGTTCATTACTTTTTACTTAGCATTAGGTTCTCCACCCCCAGATTTGCACAAGGCCTTCAGGTCTCCCAGCTCACAGAAATGAGAAAAGTGACTCAATCCCACGCCTTTCAATGTACAGGAAAATGCAATCTTTTCTCACTGCTGAGAGAAATCTGCTGCGGATTCTCTGAAGAGTCCCAGCTGTGGCTTTCTAGCAAGCGTCAAGCCTGAGGAAAGAGCCCTGCGGGCAGGGATTCCCTGAATGGGCAGCACAAGGTGCAAGAAGGCAGGGGATGTCTGCAGGGCAGGAGGAGGGGGCGGCTGCTCGGGGTGACCACTGCAGGTGCTGGAGGATGGTTTTGCTTTTCCCTGGCCTGGGGATAACTTCCTATCTTAGATGGAGGTTAGAGGACAGTCAAAGTGGGAGAGTTTGCTAAGGAACCTCATGCAATTTAAGCAACCTAGCCACGAACCAGGCTTGAGAACTGAAATGTAAGGTCAAGGAGACAAATTTTAGGTGCAAGGCTTGGGAATGGAAGAGAGTTTGCATTTCAGCTGAGGTCATGTCAGGGACAGAAGCACATCACCCAGAATGTTAAAATTTTGAATAACTGCCACTGCATTATGATCTGGAGGAGGATTATGATGTATTTGGTACTCTAGATGGCACAGCCACTTGAAAAATGGAAGAAATTTTGGTTGAAGAGAACAGCTAGCCTGGCATTTGTCCCATAGGAAACTGCACTTGCTGAGAGACTGAAAGTGCTCCCAGGATCACTCTGCCAGTGTGTTGGAAGCTCGGCTGCCTGCAGTGATGAGGAACAGACAGTGGTTTATTTATATTGTTTTATAATATATGGGGTTTTTTGACTTACTGACCTTTGCAAAGGAAATAGTATGAAGCTGTGTGCCAGGTCTTGTCAACGCAGCGAGTGTGTGTTGCGCACTGTCTTTAGGGACTGGCTTTCAACACACCCCAACTTCAGTACTGCTTTCCAGGCTGTGCTTGTGTTAAACAATATGAAAGCACGTCACAGAAAAAGAGTGGAGTTGAAATCTTTAATCATTTGAAAACTTTTCAATACCTACGATTCATGGCAGTCTGCTGTTAAAGAGGTTTCTGGCCACAAAGGTGAGTCAAGGACAACATCATCTGTGTGTGATGTGCTAGCAGGCAGGATTAGAAGTACCACAGCTCAGCTGCAGATATCACTGTCATGGTCCTGAGAGCACCAATGGACTCTGCAACCTCTTCGTCTTCTCCAAACCTCTTCTTCAAATGGGGCTTCTCAGTGGTCAGCTCGTCATTACAGACAAACTGTAACCCAAAATCAGGCTGCTGTGGAGGAGCAACATGGGGCAGAGTTGGAGGACAATTGCACCCAACCTCCTGCTTTGCTGGTGCTGCCCTGAGTGCCGGTACAGCCCCAGCCCCAGCCTGGCTCTGTCCCTGCAGCCCTGCCAGAGCACCGGGGCTGGGACTGAGCCTGGGTCCCTAGGGATGCACCTGGCACAGGTGCAGCAGGATGGACCCTATGGGGAAGGTATGGCCACTTGATGCTCTCAGGTGCTGCACCACTGCTCCTGACAACCTGCCCATTCAATGATGATGCCTAAAATTAGGCTGTGACTTCACAGCCAGCTGTGTTAAAAAGCTGAGTGACATCTTTGATATTGGTAGGTGATGGTGATGTCTGAACATCTTTGGGCTAGTCTTTTGGTTCCTGAGTTCTAGTTACAGTAAGAAAAAGAAAAAAAGCCAAATCCTGTAGGCACCCACTCTTAAAAAAAAAAAAGATCAACTATTTATGAGAGACTTCAGAAATGACAGTAGTCTGGGATTAGTTTGAAACTTGCATGCCTCCTGCTAATGTATCTCTGATCTTTAGGCATTTACAGATTTCACTGGAGCTCAAGAGTGCGCTCTCCACCTTCCAGTGAAATGAATTGAGGGAACAACTGACTGTTCCTCTTTTAGCGGTGACTGCAAAAACAGGGATGTGAAGACTAGACTAATGATTGTGAGTCCCTGGTGTGGATGCTAACTCTGGCATTGATAGAGATTGGCGATGGTATCAGCCACACTGAGCTCTAATTAATTTTGAAAAAACATTTGGTGTTGGTATTGAAAAGATTTTCCATTTGTGGGTGTAATGGGTGCAAACAGGATGAAAGATTTATCTGATCACACCTCCTGATTTGTTCAAGGGTTGAACTGCAGGAAGAATACAGCAGGAGATAGGAAAACCAAACCATGGCTGCATGACCAAGGGTGTTTTAAAGGGGGCAGAAAGCTGGAGGAAAGATGCAGCCAAAGGCAAGGAAATGTCTCCTTGTGATTTCCCACCTACTGAATGCTGGGATACAGTGCGTGAAGTACATTCTCTGTTAAAAAACAATATGGTAGATCTTGTCAGCTTTTCACAGGGGAGGCTTGTCACTGGCTGGTTTGCTGAGTCAGGCTGAAGGTGGTGATAGCGAATTCTGTCCTAAAGATCAACCTGAACACCTTTTCTGAATAACGGACCCAGTACTTGGTGCAGCTAGGAGATACCGGAGTATTTTTATTTGATGGTAGGACTTTTTACTGCTCTTTGTCTCCTGTCTGCACTGTTGAGCCAACCCAGGGGCAGCTCCCACTGAGTCGGGCTGAAATCTGCAAGTGCTGAAGAATTAGGCTGCACTCTGAATGAACAGTGGTGTAAGAGAGAGCTGGAGTTTGCTTTCCAGCGTGAGCATGGAGGGAGCTTGTGCTTGTTCTCACACAGTGAGAGCAGTGGAATGGACTTTTACAAAGTTTAGCCAGCACAGAATTTGTTTGACAGGGATGTATAAGTAAGAAATGATCCAGCTGAATTCCCCAAGCTGAATTTCCAGCACCAGAAGTCAAAACAGGAGAAAAAACAGGAGGCTTTGCTATGTAAATCAGGCAAATGTGGCTTAGATTCATTTAGAGAAGTTTGTGACTCAAAATGAATCACACTGTCTGCTTTTAAGAAAAATATTTATTTCTCAGGATATCTTTGTGTTTCTATTACTAAAGCCTAAAGAGAAACGGGTTTTGGAGGTGACAATTTCTGTAATAATTTTACTGTCTTTACTGAGGTTAGTGCTTGGTATTATGTAAAAAATAGTAAACAAAAGTCACACTTTCTGCAGTTTGGATTTTGTTTTTTTTAACAAGTCAAGTGATCTACTATAGTTTCAAGGCAATGGTGTCACAGAGTTATGCTTTGCAGTGTGATCCCATCAAGTTAGGACAGAGCTGGAGATATTCAGATTCTCCGATTTTACTGGAATTGTAATGTGCTGGGCACACTTAAGAAGATACAGTGCAGTGGAAAAAGAGGGACAGAGATTTGCAAGAATTCAGTGTAGTTATTTTGATTTCAGAGTTTTTATTCAACTGCTGTAGGAACTGGTAGTGAGTTTTGCTTGCACTGAATTGGAATTGTTTTGCCTTTGGAAAAGACTTCGTGCAGGATCAGAGAAAAGGCAGCGTTCTGTAAAAGGTTCAAAGCTGAGACATTAAGATCTTTTAAAAGAAATGGTGTATTCTGCATGTGTTGATATGGTTCTAGGAAATACTGAGGAAAATTCCCTAGCTAATATAAACTGGAGTAAAGGGGAGACAAATCATAGTTATGCTTACTCGGTAAATAAACAGATCAATGGTTTCAAGAAAACATCAGAATCTTCATTTTTTCCAGTAACACCAGGCAATTAGTAGATTTAATGCAGATACTAATGACTGACTAATCTACAGGGGCAGTCATGTGTGGTCACCTTCCCAGAGCTCAGATAGCTTCTCATGTAATTATTGGTTGCATCTTTTCCAGTAATGAGTTGATTGGGGCGGCAGAGATGTTTAATAGGCAGTTGTATGGTTTCATCTGCAAGATACAGATATGCAAGTATCTGATGGATGTGGAGTACAGACGTGATCTGAGAGCCCAGATGTCTCAGTAGCCTTCTCTTCTTAGGGAGGATGGACTGGCTCTTGTCTAGGGCAATCCAGATGTTTAAAAAGTTGAATTGCTCACTGGAGATGCCAGAAGGTCTTCACTGGCTGTTGCAGGAGCTTCATTAGTTTCTTTACTTGGCGCTGCAGTATGTACTTCACTTGAGGTGGGAGCAGTTGCTTTGCGAAGCGGACAGGGTGGCATATTTACAGTGTGGTAAAACGCAGCTAGGAAGTAGAACTGCTGAGGGGACCTCTGGAAGCTGAAAGGTGGCACTGAGCCCTGGCACTGCAGGGCAAAATGAAACTGTAGTTTCATTTCTGCACATGATACAAAAGATTAAAAATACAGATTTTTATATATATATATATGTGTGTCTATCTCATATGACTGGACAACCTACAGCCTTTCTCTGCTCTCTCTTAGCTTTAACTGGAATATCTGGAATAACTTAAAGCTGCATTTTTTAAAAGGAGAACAGTGGTTTTGGTCTGTGGTCTTCATGCGGCGATCCTGTGCATCAATGCTGTTGTTTGCAGTTTCCAGAACTGCAACAGGACGTTAACCATGCACTGAACTAAGCAAATGCAGTCTTGGTTAGAATGAAGATTTATTGTGGAACAATGTCTTTCTCTTACAAGTGTAGTTACCAGGTCTCCAGAAATACGAAAAAGGAAGTGATAGACTAGAGCCTTAAAACTGACCAAAAAAAGCAGTTTTTCTCTTATTCTTTTAAACATGGAAATTCGCCTGGCATTGAAGCTGTTCTGCTTCAGTAAATGTGGGGAAAACCAACTGATTTTTCAAACCTTCCACAAACGTAATGGCTCACAAGCAGCAGCCTGCCCATGGCAGCACTTCTGGGCATGAGGTGGGTGCCATGGAGCGGGCTTGAGGGGGCTGTGATTGTGGCAGCGCCCATCAGCCCAGACAGGATCTGTCATGACCGTGGAATGCTCCTTGCCCCATGGGAATCTGGCCACTGCATGTCAGTCCAGGGCTGGGCCCCAAAACGCTGGCTAATAGAGGACTTGCAGAAGTGCTGAGCTGGGGTGAGGAGAAGATAAATGTCAGGACATGGTTGCTTGCACCTGCAAACACCTGCACCTCCAGCAAGGGTTTTGCAGCGTGCCCTGCCTCCCCACGGTGCTGCCTCTCCTGATTTAAATGAGTGAGCACCGTGACCTTCCGCACAGGCAGCGTGTGTAAAAGCAGCTGGGCATAGTGTGGAGGAGGTTCCAGATGCTGGGTGAAGGTTCTTTTGCAGTAGAGTGTGTCAGACAATGTAGATGTCATCCTGGTATCCCCAAGCAGATTTACTGCAGGTCTCTTTGGCTGAGGTGTGTGCAGTCTAGTGGTGGCTGAGTTCATTCCTGGGAGGATGAGTCCTCACCTCGGAGTAATGGGTGGCATCCCTGTGGCACAGTGGCATCCCTGTGACCTGTTGGTGAGGCAGAAACGGCAGTGATTTATAAAATAAGTAAATTTAAAATTCAAGGTTCCAGCATGAATTTGGCTCTGGTGATCCCTCTCTTGTATAGTATGCTGCAGTGAGTGCTGCCAACATTTATTTTATAGATGTTTTAAAGTGAAATAAATAAGAGTAGAATTTCTAACAGAACCAAAGACAATGATTCATGCCACTCCAGGGACACAGAATCGCTTTGCAGGACCTGAGCCACACCGGCTGCTCAACTACTGCCCATCTGGTTCACCCTTTTGATTCCCGTGTTTCCGGCACTAGATGGAGAGCAGTCACTGCAGCGGAGGATGGTCTCTCTCATCTTCAGTCATTCTGACTTCCTCAGATGAAAGACATGATATAAATACAACTATTCTTAGTCTGGCGAGGTGCGCTTCAGTGCTAACGCTTGCTCTAGACCGTGTATGGGCCTGATGTTAAAAAGATAAACAGAAGATTGCTTGTGTGAACTTGGCATGTCTGTGCTGAAGGGGCGAGTTTTGTCTCTGGAGTTTTCCAGCTAACACTGGGGTAACAGAACTGCAAAAGCTCCTCACGCAGTGATATTTCGTAGCAAGCAGCTCCTAGGGTGTAATATTCCAATGTAAATAGCTCTCTTGCCAACAGAAACTCATTTCAATTATGTGTTTAGAAGCACTGCAGGATCCCTCACCTAATATTCTCCATAGACTAATGCTTCCTGACTTCGAAAAAATAGGTGTTTTTTGGTTTTGTTTTCTTCTCTCTCCCACACACCTTTACAGGAGAAATAGTTCTGGCTGCTTTCAAAAGCAGTCACTGAAGGAAGCCCCAGCCTGTGCAGACCTGTCTCAGCACCCATGCCCCTGACAGTGGCCACATCTGCTGGATAGCAAGGTGGTCACCACACGGTGCGCCCAGTGCCCAGCCCGGGTCCTGGGGACCAGGCTCTGTCTCCTGTGCGAGAGTTGGGTGGGAGCCGCGATGCGAGGTGCAGCAGCAAAGGGCACAGCTTTTGAGAGTGCTGGGTGGCACGCAAACACAGCAGCTTGGGGAGGCCTCTGAGGAGGTACACAAAATCTGGCCTTGGGCAGGAAGAGTGTTCAAAGGGGCTTTTGGGGCCTCCTGTGGTTTTTATACTAGGGCCAGGTTTGCATCTTTGGACTGAAGCCACCCTGGGCTGCCCAGGCAGATCTTCCCACCGCAGCAGGCTCAGCTCAGCCTCCACGATAACCACTTTCCACCACACGCTGCAGCATCCTCTTTTTCTCTTCCTCTGGGCCTTCCTTCCCCCATACAGAGCGCGTGGGCTAGACAGGCAGAGAAGAAGCTGCTACCTCTTTTGGTAACTGAGCCTTTGGGCTAGTGTCTCCGTGCTTCATATTTTGGCCATGCTGGGAGAACAGCCAGAGCAGAGTATGTGTGTGCTTTATATTTGTGTTTCTCTACGTGCTGTAATAATTTGAAATCTAATCAAGCCAGCTTTCCCATTTGTACTGTTGTATAAATAACAAAGACAGGCAGGCTTATTTTCAAGTTGCTCAGGAAAGCGCATTACTGCCCCTATTTGTAAAGACAGTTGAGAAAGCTGCAGAAGTCCCTCTTGCTGTGCAGCAGCCAGGGTCCCATTATCCTTTCAGCTCCATAAAGGGATTGTCTGAACTGCTGCCATTTGCCACTTCGGTGCTAAGCAGCTCCCTGCAGGCTCTCATGGCTGCTGACGGGGTCACCTCGGGAGGCTGGAAGCTTTCATGCAAGAGTGGTGGGCTCTCCACTCCCATTTCTCCTGCTAGACTTGCCAGTTCTCAAAGGACACTGAAGGAATTAGTCTAACGTGGAAAACGTTCTGAATGTCGTGGGGAAAAAACCTGCAAAACCATTTTGATTAGTCAGGCAGAAGTCTGTATCTTTGAGTAGCACTGGTTTATCTTTCATTCACTTGCATACACTGTGGACTGGGTAAGTTGTGGTGTTGGAGAATAACCTTTGAGTGAAATATTGCTTAGAGCAACATGCAAAGACGTAAGGTTAAGGGCAATATCTCCCCGAAGATCAGTTTCAGTCTTCAAACCCGTTTCAACTTCATTTTGCAATCTGGAGGCTGCCTTAGCCAGTCAGGTGGCCGCTCTTCACACTTTTCAGATTTCTGAAAGCTTGAAATTACTTGATATGTTAAACTTCTAGACTGACATTTATTAGGCTTTCTTTGTGAGCAAAACTTTGGAAGAAATGGTGGGTGATCATTCTCGCATTTGAAAACTGCCCGGTTTATGTTTTTAACTAATGTATTTAATCATAATGATGGGATGTTGGACCATCTTGACAGAGCACGTGCCCATCTATGCTCACCACGGCCCCTTGCTTGAGCGCAGGAGACCATCAGAGCTTTGATTCTTGGATTCTCTCTTGGCTGCCTTCCAGCTCTGTAAATCATAGTATCATACAGGCAGTTTCATGAAGGCTATAAAAAGAAGTTCTGTATTAGATCTCCTGCTTGCTAGTAAACCAGTTGAATTTACTTTTTTTTCCTTAAAAATCATTCAGATACGTTATTTCAAAGGGACTCCTGCAGCAGTATTAGTTTTCAAAAAGTCTGACATTATTCTGACAGTACTTTTATTGCATTAGGAGTTAGAGGAGCAGCACTGATCTGAAGTTCAGTGCTCAAGCAGGCATGAGAAATGGAAGATGATATAACCCACCAGGCAAAGGCAGAGGAAAAGGGTTTGGGGATTTGCTTGTTTGGTTGTTGTTGTCCAAACTACTTTTATGCTTTATCAGTTGCTGCATAAGTCTGCAAAACACAGCTTGGCGGTCATATTCGTGACTGAACAAACGCTAATCGTAGGATGTTGATGGAGTAATCTGCCGTGATAAAAATGCCCTCGAGAGCAGCCAGCCCTCTCTTGTGGTGTGAAGACCTGTGGGGTTTGGCCCAGCTGGAGAAGCCTGACTGGATAGAAACAAAATTGCTTTTAATGAATATTCTCACCTGGGTGTCCTGAAACAGCCTTGTCCAGAATAATCAAGGTTAAATACAGCTGCTCTTTAAGGACTGCGGTTAATTGCATCCGTTTTTGTTCAATTCACAGAAGAGAGCAGAACTGAAAATGTAATTTTTTAAGGTATTATTTTGAATGTTTTCTGGTAGCGCTTGATTTTTTTTTTCCCCCACTAGGACAATGCTTATTTGACTTCACAGTACAACTGAGTCCCTGGGAGGAGACCTGGGTATGTGAGAGGGGTTCATGTTCAGGTTTCTATCACTTTTCTATGTACTAAGAAAAACATCAAGAGCAAAGAGACCTCTTCTGTTGTGCAATTTAAAAATAGAAATGGTGAACTTGTGTATTGACTAGGAAGGCTTTTGTTGTTGTTTTTAAAATGTCAAATTCTCTTCAATTTTCTTCATCAACAAAATTGTTTTGCACCTTCTCAGGCTGCACAAGGTTATCATTGCTTTCACCTGGTATAAAACCACAACCGACTGGAGATTCTCCAGAGTTAACTGTAAATTTCATAGAGGAGCCTGTATGTGAAACTCTGATTTAGAAAGAACTGTTATATTAGCTGCAGGTTAAAGATGGAATTTAAGGTTATAATTTAAATTTAAGTTAATCTTGAAAAGCAGTGCACTGAAAGTGACACTTTCTTGCTCAAAAGATCTGCTCTTTTTGAAAGAAAAGATTTGACTATTTTAACAGTCCTGTAAAACCAACATGGCTGGGCTCTCTTCCTTCTTTCTCTTTTTTTTCAGAAATTTCAAATATCCTTAGAGAGGCTGCTCTCATTTACATATATAACAGGCAAAATTTAGACAAATGGAGTTATATATAAAATCACTTATGGGTAACAAAGAAGTGGTGCTGATGGCAGTGAATGGGAAGCAATTCCAATCTAACTTTCAGATTCTGTGCTCTGAGTTTGTGGCCACGTATGACACAAGCAGACTGAGTCTGTAAACCAGTTGTACATCGTGGGTCCCACCACTCCCCATTATTACAGATTAATTTAATAAACTGACTCCTGTTCCCTTCGTTGGGAAAATTACACTGATTTCTTTCTGTGAGTGAAAGACTATCCCTGCCAGTGCTGGAACTCTGCCGCTGGCTGAGCACTGGCACAAGTGGGTGCTCCCTCCCTCGCCCAGCAGATCAAACCTTTCCCCCACCCACACATACGAGACTCCCTACGCATTCTTCCTCTCTGTCTACTTTGTATGTGCACTTACTCCTTTGAAGGTTAGAAAATGATCTTTTCCAAGTCCTTAGTTATAAATAAGTTGAAGACAAAGCACTGCTTCATTAGTCCTGACTTCAAATATCATAGCCTTGTGTGATGGGTCACAGTTGCTGTTGTCCAATAATTTTTAGGCAGCTAATGCATTTCCTCAGTCTTGCGTTGTGCTCACGACAGAGCTGTTGGCAACCCATGCCGCAACATCAGCAGCACTAAGAGGTGATTTTTGTCTTGGAGGAGAAAAAAATCAACAAACTTGGGTTTGCTGAGAGGTCACAGAGCAATGGAAAGGGACCTCTGGAACCAATCTGCTCCTCCAATGCTAGATCAGATCAGCCATGACTTTGTCTGACTCTGTGCTGGAAACCTGTGTGAGAGGTTATCACAGAGCTTCTCTGGGTAACCCTTCCAACGCTGCATTGCCCTCCTAGTGAAGGAGTTTTTCTCAATGTTGAGCCTGAACCAAGGGCCGTTACTCCCTGGGAACTACTGGGCAGCACTTAGCTCTGTCATCTCTGTCACTGCCTTCCAGCATGCTGGATGAAACCAGCCCAGCTCCCTCGATCTGTCCTTGCAAACCTGTGCTCAACATCCCCAACCAGCCTGCAAACCATCTGCTTAAATCTCTCTGGTTTCTCCCCGTCTTGAACTGGCAGGCCCAGAGCTGCACGTCTTATTCCAGTGAAGCCTCACCAGCTCAAGCAAAGGAGGTTACTAACCTTATTTTTTTTCCTTTTCTTTGCACTGACCTCATTTTTAGTGAGTCACGATATTAGTTTTATCATATTTACACAGAGAGGGCACCACTGGCTTTTGTAGAACTTGGTGTTTCCTGTTGCACTTTAGGGAGGACATAGATGTCAGCCCTACTTTCCCAGCCTGTGTTTGTCCTGCCCTGGGTGCAGTACTCCGAGTTTCTCCTTGCTGCTCTTCAAGAGGCTTTTTCTGCCCTGCCCTGGAGTTTGTAGGACCCCTGGAGTGAGGCTCTGCCATCTGAGCCCCACCGCTGCTTTGGTGGTGTGCTTGCAGAGGTTGGGTGCTCTATCGCAACCCATTGTGTCTGCATGAAAAGCTTTAAACAAAAAGACCAGTATTATACATTGTACCTTAAAGTGCTGTGTTTTTGCAGAGTCGCGAATTACAGTGGTAATGCAAATATTCAGACAGTCGGCTAATCATAAAAGCAAGGGATCAGAGTATTTTGGAGGAAAGATTGTGGGGGACTTAGCAGGGGATTGTCAAGAATTTATGGAGAGAGTTTCCATGGAAAATGTGTTAAATTATCCAGACTTCGGGTGTGATCAGCTTTCCTCTTTTTACTTTTTCTGTTTATTATTGTTTATCCAGTTGTTCTTGGATGCCATAGTTACAAACCTGAAGTAGCTCCTGGGAAGGGAATTCTCCAACTAAGTCTTGGAGTGGTTTTAAGGAGGCAATGGTAAAAGTTTGTGAGAAAAGACTGGGGAACGTGATGTCAGATTGGGGAATTAACATGTATTTTCAAACCATGCACTTAATATATACAGTTTATTTAGTAGAACATGTACTTTCTCACACATATATTTCATATGCAAAGTACTGTGAAAGGTGCAAAAACGAAAGGTTAACTCATATTCAAAAGGCTGCGAGTTTCTGAATGATTGAGGCAGTAGCAAATAATGTTTTGAAAACCAACTGTTTTAGAAAGCTCTTCTGTTTGACCCTTTGCAGATAACGGTGAAGATGATGATAAAAACCTTTATTTGCCTCTGAGCTCCTTACGTGCCTCAGCTGTGGTCATAGTTTTAGTACTAACAAGTTTTAAAATACTTGTACATTAGGCCCAGTATTAGATACATGCAGCTGCTCACTTGCACAGTCATTTCTATGGAAATTAATTGACAGCAAATTGTATTTTCAAAACTGGCCTCCTTTCTTTTTAATTTGTTCCAGACAGGAGATAATTTATTTTCCCATTTTGAATAAAGGGAACATCTGCCTCAGACCACTTTTACAGCTGTTTTTAAAAGGCACAGAAATTGATTTCTAGATATGAAAGTGTTTCTGGCTAAGAGCATGAGCCATGCCAACATAACGGTACAAGGAATGGTAGGCTTAAATTGCAACAAGGAAACCTGTAGTTTAGGTTCAGAGCCAAACTCGCAAATGGCATAAGGGTGGTGACACACCAGAAGTGCTGAACAAGCAGGGTCGAGGCATGTCCAGGGGCTTTTTGTGAAGCACACAGTACACGCTAGCAGGGCTTCTCTAAGGAATGCGGTAGGTAGAGCTGGTCCAGCTGGGAGTGAGGAGAAGGTCAGACAGATGCTCCCTATTTTTCTGTGATGCAGGGCTTGCTTCCCTAATTCCCCTCCTCCAGGAAAGATCAGAAGACAGGCAGAAGAATTTTATACATGTGTCATATCTTTCATAGAAATACAGTGATGTAGAAATACAGCTCACATATAGTCTTTTGCTAAATGCCGTATTTGAAGGGGTTCTTTCGGTTTACATGTGCAAAACCAGTTTTAAAATTGCAGGAGAAAATTGTACTGGTTCCTCATCAAAGTTAATCAGAAATGTTTGTTGCTCGAGGAATTGCTGGTACCCAAGATACTCTGTTGGGATTATATACTGGGCAGCTTGTCCTCTGTGGCAGAGCTGGGGCTGCTGCCCAGTGTAGCAGCACCAACCAGTGTCTAATGCTTACAGGAGTAAGGATCCACTATTGTGCCAGGCTGGCCCAGCTGTTCAAGGCAAATGAGCTCCAACAGTCACCTTCTGCAAGATTTACAGAAAGAAAGAGCAGAGTCAGACTTCTGGCTGGAAACTACCTTTTAACTCTCAGATACTTTCTAAGTTAGAAAAAAGGCTTTGGATATTCGTTTCTATGTTTTGCCCTCAGCGACAACTTTCTGATCATGTTGGCAATGGAAGGCTGGTGCAGCAGTGAGAAAGGCTGACTTTAAGTGGCATTCCAGCGATCTGGGCGGTTTTCCTCTGGCAAGCCTTTCACGTATAGTAGATACCATCAGGGCTAATGCTTCTTTTGGTGTCACTGTCACTTTGCTAATGCTAGTTCTTTTTTTCAAATATTTTTCCTCTTTCACGTTTAAAGGGAAGAAAAATATGGAACAGGTTTACATTTACTGGAAAAACATTGTCCTTATCTCTCCTGCATCCCCCCTGCCACGGCCAAGGTGACCGTACTGCTCTGTCAGGAACGATGCTGTTGGCCTCCTGTGAGGCCAGGGGGGGCAGAGGAAGGGCTGTTCTTCCACCGTGGGCCGTCCCATCGTGTGGCACAAGGCTTAAAGACAGGACATAGTTCAATAACCTTTTTCAGGTGTGTTTTATCACGAAATTCTTTCGTGGCAAAGTAATAAAAGATGGCATCCAGGCAGCAGTTAAGGTTGGCTAATGTCATTGACACCTGAATGAACAGGCTGATGGTTTGTTTCAGACTGCAGTTCACTATCACGTTCTGTCTTACCAGGCACTGTAGGCAGATTCCAAGGTGGAAGGGTGTAAAGCACACCAAAAACACCACGAGGTTGATGATAATGACTCGTAAGCAGCCACTGCCTTCTACTTTTGTTTTAGCTTGACTTTTGTGATTCAGAAGAATCCAGATGTTTTGGGCAGAGCAGAAAATCATCACTGCAAGTGGGATCAGAAATCCAAAGGTTTCCAGAGAAACAATGAGCGGGATGCTCCACGTCTGTTCTGACATATTGTAAAAACACTGAAAAGAATCTGTCTTGTGAAATACGTACATTGGGACACTGCAAAGCCAAACTACTGCCCAGATGATGCAGCAAATCAAGATAGCCCATTTCGGGGATTGCTTAACTCGACCTTCAAATGGGTGCCTTATGCAGATATATCTGTCGACAGTAATGCAGACAATGATGAAGATACTGCCGTACATGTTGATAAAATAGAGAGACTGTATGAATGAGCACAGGAGTCCAGGCGCTTCTGTGACAGAGTAGTACAGCTTGAGCGGTAGCGAGAGAATCAGCAAGACATCTGCAAGTGCGAGATTGATCATGTAAACTGAGGTTTTGCTTTGTTTCTTCCAAAGGCAGCAGAACACGAAGAGGGCCAGCACGTTGAGAACCAGCCCAAGAATGAAGGTGGGGATGGAGATCCCCAGCTGCAGTGTCTTTGCTAATTTGTCAATGTCGTCAAAATTGCATTCCCCACTGTGGTTGGTCATTTCTCCCCTAAAATGACAGAAAGAACAGGTTGGAAATGTGTAAGGTGCTCAGTTAATGCCTTGACATATCGCAGCAAGGTACTTTCTAACACAACTCTGCTTTTTTGGTTTTGAGCTACACACTTGGTCAGTCTTGGACTATTATTGAAACTGAATCCTCATTTCAAGCACAGAGCTCTCTATTTCCAGTTTGAGTGTCTTGATCTATTATAAACGAGCCTGATTCTCAATGGCAAGTAGTCAGCATCCACTGACTACCATGCCCTTTAAGATCAAGCCATTCAGATATTGAAGAGACTGACCTATTGAATCAGATGTTTTCAAAAATTCTAAAGTGTACTGGCTATCTGCAATAACTTGTATGTCTATTGAGTCTTCCATAACATGTTTGCTTCCTTCGCTACACAGAAATTAATGAAACTGATAGCTGGGATTTTACTCTTACATCTGTGATTCCCTGTGCATCAGTAGCTTTTACTGATGTGCTTTTACTAACCTGCGTTTATAGGTATATTTTAATTTCATATAGTGCTTGTATCCAATGCAGTTTTTCAGAAGGTCAGCTCAAGAAGACTGATTTGTCATCTAGGTGCAAATTCAGTAAGTGCATTTTCTAGCTTGTGTTCAACTTGCAGCATTGGTTAAATTTTGGGTTTCTAAGTGCTTTAAATTTTAACTCATTATCTTAGATAACCTGGAAAAGATTAGCAAGTGGAAGGCATGACATCTTAGTAACACAGTAATTTTTAAAAGTATAATTTATGTGGAACAAGTGTTATCACCATTCTTTAAAATATACTTACGCTTTAACAAACTATGCCTTAAAAATGCTTTTTAATAACCTCTTTAAATCAAAATCAGAAAAAAATCCTAGTGAAGGAGACAAAATTGGTAGCTAGCATTCCCAATCCAGCTTAGCCAAGCAAGTAGCTCGAAACAAATTTTGGGAGTAAGTGAAGAGGTTTTAAGAAGAACTTGATCAAGGGAGGAATCTTTGCTTTGGAGGACAAACAGTGAAAGGTAGCTCATAAGCGCTACCAAATGCATCTGAACTTAGCTAAAGAAACAAAAAAAGCAAACAAAAACAATTAGTGAAAAGTTTTTTTTCTTTACATGGCTAAAAAAAAAGAGAGAGAGAGAAATGTAGAATAAATAGATCTGCTAAATATTAATTGAAGAGATGGTCTTGTGTTTTGCCGTATCTTATACCTCTGCTTTTCAAAGGGATGCTGATATTGTGCTGGAGGTCAGGGGTGGGATGACTTACAGGAATCAGTGAGTGATAATGGAAATAACTATACTGAACACAGTACACACTCAGAGCTTAACATATTCAAATTAGGGAAAACAGCTTATTTCCAGCTCAGACTATAGAAAGAAGAGGCACATAAAGCTGAAGTTCCAACCCAGTAATTGTTATGAAGTATGTATGTTATTAGTGTATCTGGAAAAAGATCAATCTAGTCTATCTGTTGAAGGAAAGAGTGTCAAACATGATTAAAGCAATTCTATAACTGTTGAGTTAAGGCTTCCTACAGGTTTTTAAAGGAAGCTACTAAATAATGCTTTGGCAGATCTTGCCAGACTTCTTTGAAGAAGTGTCTGCTTTTTCAGATAAGAGAAAGGCTGAAGGTCGAGGGCACTTGCATTTCAGTGAAGTGTACTAGAAATAACTGAATAGCACCAGAAAAATGGGTTTGGAACAAGGCCTGTTAAAGAGGTGAGGAAATGGTAGCAAGAAAGCTGATGGGGACTACAAATGGGCTGGATGCAGGTTGCTAGGGGGATGCACAAATTCACCGAGACTGCTCCTTGATGGTGCTTCCCCTGGTGACACCAGCGCAGGAGTGAGTGTGACCTGTGGGGACATACTGTTGGTCAGGGGCCAGATCTGACTGCCACTTCCAGAGAACTGGACTGAGCCACATGAGTGGGACGGGTGCAGCTTTGTGAATTTAGGAAATAGCAAAAGGAAATCTGGTGGTTATCAGCTGATCTATCTGCCAGAAATGAGAACAAAAAGAAAACCCTGGTTTGTTAGTCAATCTGAGATTGAGTCAATCCCTTTGAGCCAGCAATGTGTGGCGGCTGCGTAGAGCATCGTGTGGTTGTGGTACATGAGAGGTGAGATAATTCCACTAAAGGTGGAGACGCGTTTGTGCCATGTGTACAAGGGAGGCAGCCGCTACTGTCACCTGCGGGCAAGACGGGTAGGAGGAAATAGGAGTACTGTGCTGTTGTGTGTGTCCTATGAGCAAGAGCACCCATTTAGCTTGGGAAAAAATCAGATGACATCAAACATTTGGGGGGAGTGACAACACCTGTTAATCCAGCACTTTGCATGTTGTATAAATATATCAGAAAATTGGTTGTAATGTCTTTTAAAACTATGAAGTTTGACTCTACTTTTACTGAGTTTCTATTTCACAGAATGCTTTTTCTTTAGAATTCATTAATACAAAATTATGTATAGCATTATTCCTGAAAATGGTTAATTTCAAGATGTTAGACAGCCTTTAAACTTTTAATTTCATGTACTCAAATGGAGTACCTGATTTTCAAAAACTTGGTATTTTTTTATCATTTTGCTCCACATCAAATTTGAATTTCGCATCTTGAGTAATCAAAGGGAATCGTCTGCAAACAGTTCACACTAATATGTTTGCCCTAAGTTATTTGAAGATTCATTTTCATTGACAAATAACCTTGCAGTTGTTTCATGAGCACTATATTTACTGCATTGTCCCAATTATTAATAAGAATACTGATGATACTGAATATGAAAGATACTGAACTGTAGCAAATACATGTTTCCTGTATGGTAGAGATTGATTAGTATCTCAGTGGGTACTCACTAATCATATAGAAGTTTCGTACAGATCATGTTTCCTTTGATTGTTTATGAGAATTTCTTTAGAGACAGTGTCTGAAGCCTGTTTCCCCCTCCTACACCTCATCCCCCAGTGCCATTACTGTGTCATAGAAGAAAGCCAAATTACTTATATTTCAGTCATTCTCAGATGAATCTGTGCAGATCATTACTTACAGCTGTGTTGTCTTCTAGGTGTTTGCAAACAGATTCTTCAGTGGGTGATTCCAATATTTTTCCAAGTACTGAAGCCAGGCTTAGTGATCTACGATTTCCCAACTCTTCCTTTTCCACCTTCTGCAGAGACAGGCATCACATTTGCTCTTTTCATCTTCTAAAGAAAATTCCTCTGTCCTCCATCAGTTTCCTGAAAGAATTGCCTGCAGCTCTAGAATTGTTGCAGGCAACTTCTAGAAGCCAGAAGATAATGTAAGAACCTGGAATTAACACTACTCGAGGGAGTCTATCTTAGCTCATCCGGAGCCTGTGTCATCACTGCTCCATTTGTTCTCAATTTCTCCTACTGAGTGAGGGTTTTCCACTTCCTATGGACTAGTTAAATATTAATTGGGTTTGCCAATAGCAGAAGCGTGTGGTTAAGCTAGCAGCAAGGAAATGGAACAGCAAGGTTTTACAGTATTAGCTTTGTATGTTTTTTTGCAGCACAGTGGGATGCATGAATAGTTTCCTCTTCGTAGGTCGGATCTGAGTTCATCTGGCTCTAGCTAGGATTCACACAAGTTTGTATGTTAGCACAAATAGGGGATGACCAATTAGGGATGTTCTTATCCGTGAAAGCTTCCTTAGCAGGACCATCCTCATAATAAAATCTATAACTTACTCTAAGTGTAGGTGTAGCCTTAATAGTAAGGAAATGATAATCAGATGACAGAAAACAGCAAACCAAACAGTCTAGCTGTACTATCAAAGAGGCATATGAGGAGAATTCAGGTCACTGCTTCAGCAGGGACTTTTACAGCATTTACCATAGTTACCCTCCTAATCGATGCAAACCAAGTAATATTAATGCTATGAAACAGACTTTGTTTATACCTATTTTCCTGAACGTTATCCATGTTAGATATAAATTATTCTCTGTGGATGCACAGGAAAAGAGTAAGATGGCTTAGTGCAATGAAGAGCAGAAAGTCCCACATCTGCCATATATTTCATTTATAGTTGGATAATTTCTTATTTTATTCTAAGTATTTTGATTGCAACAGAATATATTTATGATTATAACTAAAGCAGAAATCTTTCTGCTCTGAGCTAAGCAACACTACATATTTGATCTTATTGTTTGATCTTTATAAGAAATAATCATCCAACTAGCCTAAAAACAGTGCTCTACAATCAATTGAAAAAAAATAAGTTATTAGTTAAAATAGGAATTATTTTACCTGAACCCCAGCAAAGAGATCAGTAGCATTGCTTCAGTCCAGGTTGTTCTACAGAGCATGAGAATATTTGCTTACAGACCATACCCTACCAGTACTCTTACTAAATGGTATAACCACATCCTTCTTTTCTTTTCTTCTTTTTTTTTTTTTTTTTTTTTCTATTTCAAAACAGACTCTATGTTTCTTTATATAGACAAGTGAAGGTGAAAGAGTGTAAAGACTTGAATCCTCAGCTGTTTCCAGTCAGTAGTCAAAGCAGGGTGGAGAGCAAGGTTGAAGTTTGGACTGGACTTTACCTGGTATGAAGCAGCTCAGATTTTTTATGGCTGCTTCCAAATTTCCAATTATTCCTTGAGCTGGAGGGGACATGGGGAAGTGGAAAGTTGTAGGAGAGAGGCTATCATAGAAATAGGGTTTCTTCCCCCAGTTTCTGTTCAGTTTGCATACTGGAGACCAGTACTTTAGCACTCAGATGCTTCTGAAAGTTACAGCTTCTTAAATGCATGCAGCTGTTAAACTATTTAAAGTGCATGAGCCAGTTTTAGCCATCTCAGGTGTCTGATTCATAACTGCAAGCATAACAAATGCTTATTGGTGAGAGGACTGAGGTATACAAAGCACTAAACTAGTACCTTATATGTAAGTCATATAGCGGCCAAGACATGCTTTTCTTGAAATGAGCTTTCAAGGCTTTTCCATCAGTAGGACTTGCCTGATGTGGAGTCTGAAGCTTTCTCTCTGCTCTGGGAGCTGTCATGCAATGTGCAATGTATACCTTTTGGGGAGGTAGTTGTGTTTGCAAAGAGTGAGCAGCAGGAATATGGGCACATTTATCCACTGCTGTCCTCAGGAGAGAGCGGACAAGGGTGGGATGTAGCAAAGGACTCAAAACTCTTGGTCTCCTCAGGTCCTGGCCAGCTGTGGCTTTGGCTGGGACTGGCATCAAAGAGGTGTTTGTGGTTGCATAAAGTGACATAAGTTACCGGAAAAAAGTTGATTACTGTTTGATGACAATGTGACATTCTCATACATAATAATTTTATCTCCGAGTAACAGTACTGGCGGAAGAATAAAACTCTGAAAGGGGCTCATCTGTGTACATCATATGGACACTTCATTCAGATGAGTGCAAATGGTCTCTCTGGAACTGCTCTGCCTGAAGTGTGAAACTCCCTTGCTAGTGTGGAGAGCCACTCTTCTGACTTGTGGACTGCTCTTCTAACATACACACTGCAACCCTTTTTTTTTTTTTTTGTTACCTGTGTCATCTAAAAATGAGATCTGAAGAAAGGGAGAAAAACCAAACAAACAACAAGTTTGTGTAAACCTTGTAAGAAAATGATGTGGCAGAAGAAATGAAGGCAACATGATTCATATCATTTGAGGAACATGTCATGGAATCAGGAGTTTTCAATGGCTTTTCAACTTCTGTCTTCTCAGAACTGTGGGCTTGCTACAAGTCTCAGCAGTGGACTGTAATGAATCTGGAGTCACGAAAAGAAATCTAAGAGTGCAATGAAAGATTAGCAGAAAACAAATACTTTGCAATTATGTGTGACCTCTGAATGAATTATTCTGTGTCATGTGGCAGCTGAAACGGGCTTGCTTCTTTAATCCTCTCACTGCAGGCATATTTCAGACTTAGTTTAAAAATGAATTTTAGTACTTCATGCTACCACCACTCCCAGCACTAGGTTCATTCCTTGTGGCTCTGTGAACTTCCCATTTAGTATCACTTGGTGCAGCAGATCTAAACAAAAAAATCAGCATTTCTGCACACATCAACCACATCTTTGCTAAGTTGGCAATTTGCTTGTGATACGTGTGGGTTCAGAATTTGTAGGTAAGCCTGTAATTTTTTGATGTGCATATAAGTTGTTCTTTTGCAGGTTGGCCTTTTTGGTTTAAATTAGGACAACTTTTATCTAGAGCATATTTAATGAGGGCAAGTTATGAGTGACTCACTCCCACACCTGCAGAAAGATTATTGGCTGAGAAATTAGAGCTTGTTTGCCCCCTGTCTTTGGTGACTGCTTTTATAATTTCTCCTGCCAGGTGCTATACGTGAATATGCTTGGCAGGAATTATTTCAGTGAGTCCTTTGTGCTCTCAGTGCCTTTAACCCCAAGCACTCCTGCTTGCTAAATGCTGAATTCCAGGGACCCAGGAAGCTGCATGGCTCTGAGGTTTTCAACAAGACGGAGAAGATGGAGAAGGGCTCTTTTTGTTTCAGTTCTTTTTTTTTTTTTAATTAACCATAGAAATGTGCTGGATATATATTGTTTGTCCTGCATAGAGACAACAATCTCATCCACCTTACCTTTTTTCCAATATGGTGTTCTAACTAGCAAATGAATAGTGACTGAAAGAAACTAAACCGAACTCTGAGTAGCTAAAAGGAAGTGTATGAGCGATAAATTTGTAATGCTTATGGCAAAGATTGAGTGGGTTGTTTGTTTGGGTTTTCTTGGTAGAGGTTGGTGAGTTTTCTCCATCTTTATCCTCTAGCTGCTATAAGTGCTGCTGTTGCTAAGTCAGGAAACAGCAGGTAGCACTTGTCATCTTCAAGGAATCAGTCTGTTTCGGGGGAAACATGTTCATACAGTGCAAAACCACATTTATTTGCATTACAGCATCATGAATTCTTCTGTTCTTCTTTTTAAATGGAAAATACATCAAACCAGCTTTGCAGTTCAGCTTTCACAGATGTGTAAAATATGTGTTTGCTTGTACTTAATGGCCATAATGGGTAAGTTTGGTCCCGAATCTAGAATTAGGATGCTCAAGTGCAAGCGAAGGTGGAGTCCAATGTGTTTCTGTGCCACTCCGAAGGCATGTGCGACTTGTTCTCCCAGACAGCTAGAAAATACTGACTCGGATAACAAGATTTAATCATCCAGAGCAAAATGACTCAGGAAAAGGCATTGCCCAGTAGAGAGCTAGGAGGAGAGTGAAAAACTGTCTGTCGTTGTTCTTGTGAAGAGTGCTGGATTCAGTGAGGAATCAGAAGCCTTATCAGCCCGTGCCTGAGTCTAAGTTATCTTTCATGTTGTGCTGTGTCTGGCTTCTGATATTTTTGTATGTGTTTGAAGGTTTCAAAAAGTGGATGGCCGAAGTGAGTTAAGCTAACAAGTAGTTTTGTTCTGAGCAGGCTACCACAGTTTGCTACCACAAAAGGGCTTGTCCTCCTGCTTTTAAGAGATGCTAGAGACTTCACCTGAGTCCAGCTGAGCAGCAGCACACTCCTGGGAAGGAGAACTACACAAGGAGCTCGTGATGGTATCACCTACCCGAAGATGTACCCTGATGCTCTTTCTGTTTAAAGAACAGGTAAATTAAAGAATAAGGTAAATTTTCCTTGGTGACTTAGAAACTGTTGTTCGTACGTGGGTTGGAACACAAACAGTTTTATTTATCTGGAGGCCTTTCGCTTCACATTAGTGCTCTTCAGGTTGCTCGGTACTCTTTTCCTTACCTTCATAAGTAATCAAAGCTTGGTTCACAGCGAGCTATCTTAATCACACAATTGGGAACTTTGGGGGTTGTGTTTTCTCATGTAACCACTTTTTTTTGCAGCAAGTGCAGGAGACTGCAAAACTAGAAATCAGGAAACCTGGCAACTGCTGTATTTTATGGCGAACAGTGACATTCAGTTTCTCAAAGATGAGGCAGAGACCTTTAAAGGCAGCCCAAGACAGCGCAAAAAGTGCAGTTGTGCTTGGAGCTGGCTAGGGTGTAGATTTGATTCCGACTACATTTGAGAAACCTTACAAAGGTTTCTTAGGGTTGTATGTTGAGAGGAAAGAAACTGGCCAGTCTGGTGAGCAGCCAGTCTCACACGAGTATGGTTGAATGAGCAGAACCGTGGGAGTAATATGTTAAGGTACAGGATATCTTAAGTGACATCTGATTGAACAATTCATCAATAGGACACCAAGCATGCAGGGTGGCACTTCCTTCACGGCTTCAGAGACCCACAGTCTACAGCTGAGCTGAAATTATCTAATTCACCATAGTTCAGTTTGGTTTCCAGAGCCAAAAAGGCTGGTTAGGCACGGTGCCAGCCAGGTGCCAGTGGGGAGGACATGCGTTTCGTGGTGGTCCATCCCTGCTCCGTGGCAGGGACAGAGCAGCTTGCACCTGGCCAAAAGCAATTCTGGCTGTGGCCGTACAGATAGGCTGTAACTTTTCGTGGGTTTTTGTAGGAGGGGGCAGCCAGTCAAGCTGCCAGCTCAGCTCTAGTGAAACTGTGTAAGAATAGACACAGAGCTTCCTGCATGATTGTGCCTTGCAGTGTCCCCACGAGGTTCACCAGCACACCCCACCTGTGCCAGCTGCCCAGGCAGAGGGTTTGTGGTTGCTGAGCATCGCTGGCCTGGCTCTGGCGAAGCACAGCCCACAGCGGCTGCCATCCACCGAGATGCGTGCAGTTCTTACGGGTGTTTCCATGAGACATATACAGACTGCATCTTTTGAGGAGCCCCCTGGAAAGGGGTAAATGTGAGGCTGCTGTGTTGATCTCTTAAAACAAGAGAAAAGCTTTTGTTTAATGAAGGTGCTGTGCTCACTGACCAGTGGCACTACCGAGTGAAATGGTAGGTGTGAACAAAACTAAGGTTTTGAAGGAAACTACTGGCTAATTTCACAGTCATCCAATAAAAGGGACTAACGGTTAGCAGCAGTGTGGATACACACCTGGGACCTGAGCGGGGAGATGACATCGTTCCTTGATAGGACTCCCGTGGGTTATAACATGTTGCAGGGAAATGGGCTATTTCTCTGCCCTGTCTCACCACTCCAGGTGGCAATGTGTGGTTTATTGCACAGTATTCTTTTTCCTGGCACAGGCAGTGATCAGATCAGAAAGTCATGTTGTGCTCACCCACCTACACTATATGACATAATACTCTGGTAAGTGGTATATCTAAATTTATTATTTTTCTTAGAAAACCTTTTACAGTGCTTTGGGTAATGAAATACATAATTAAAAGTTATTTCCTTTGCATTTTCATTGTATGGAGTATTACCCAAGCACTCTTGACTGGACCATGACCATCTTCTATCTGGACTGATGGAAGTCAACAGCCATGACTACAGTCTGGCACTGAGGGACGCCAGTGCAGGAAAGCAGCAGCAGCTGCACTGCACACACATGACTTGCACAGCCATTCCTGTATCTTCAAGCAGACAGCCCTGCACAAAGCAGTAGGAGCTGCCTCATCTGCAGGGTGCTACAACTTTCTGAGACCCATCTCTGTCAAATGGCTTGGACTGAAAAAGAGATGACTTTCTGTGGAAACTGCTTTTTTCCCATTTACTTTAACCTCGCCCCATCCATCTCCCCTCAGTGAGATGGACTGGCATTTCAGCACAGGAAGCCCTACACACTTTAGCCTATACTTGCAATAGATTAGAGTCAAATGAAAATCACAGGTTGGCCTAAAAGTAACATCTTCCCAATCTGAGGTGTGCCCTCATGATGTGCACGTCATCTTTCATTCTTGGTCTTTCCCGTTTTAACTTGGGTATTGCAAAGTTGCCAATACCTTTCTATTGTTTTGCAACCAGTGTGTGTTCAGCTGTGCGTTAATTAGGCTGATCCAGGATGTCTCAAAGGATTGCAGAGAAGTGAGACCAGCTCTGGCCCCTCTCAGTATGGCCAAAATGAATGTTGCTGTCCCGGGGACAGGGTTATTTGAGATGTGACTTGGGGGTTTGTTTCTCATGCTGGTGTTGCCTGTGGTTTGCGTGTTTGCTTAGCTTGGTGCTTTTCTTGAGGTTTCTGCAGACTGTAGCACAGATCACTCCACCACAGACAGCCATGCGTGCTGGCAGGGTGCACTTGGCCGTGCAGACTCTTCAGCCTGTGTTTGCCTCCTCCTCACACTTAAGTCTGAGGGTGTGAAAACTGCATTCAGCCTCGCTGCTTCCATCAGGTGTCCTGAGAGATCCCAGGGAACCAAAGTCCCAGTTTGAATCACTGAGTAACTTAACGTGGAGGTGCAGTGAGTGCTGCTGAGAAAAAGAAAGTGCCAGACAGACCGGCGCACCAACCCCCAAACAAAAAAAAAAAAAACGCCAGTGCTTGTGGAAGAAACACTGCCCGACAGTGCCATCTTGGGGTAGTTTATGTCTAAAAGTTGGACAAAAGGCATCAAAGTGCAACTTGACTTCTCTGTGTTCTGTGCTCTTTCCTCATATATGTAAATATATATGTGTGTATCAATGTCTTAATGGCTTATTAATAGTCATTACATTGTACATGTGGGTTGCATGCACACTTACCTTATGAGCTTTGTTTCGTTCTCATCTCTCCTAATCTGTTCCGGCCGACTGCTTTTTGTTTTAATAAGATAGCCTTTGAGAGAGAGAGCTCTGTTTTATGCTGCTGAAAAAAATCTCTCTGTGAAAACATGGCTTTGTCTGTTCTCCTTTGGAAAGGGCAACTGAGCAAGTTTCCTTATTAATTCCAGTGCAGAAGGGGTCTCTGCCTTGAAAATAATTGTGAATCCTTGATTCTGGCGTCTGAAGAGAGCAGTAATGCAGGTACGTTCAATCAGCTGTAGTTCATTTCTTCTTTGTGTGTAGGTTACCTGCACTTGCTATCAGCATAGGATTAGAATTTATAATATAAAGGTGGGTCTTGGTCTCAGGTTCTTGGGTTCTACAGAAAGGGGGGCGATGTGGGGATGCTGCAATGTGCTGCCAGCCCCGCCTGCTCCAAAGAGGAAAAGGCTTCCTGGCTTGTTTCCCTGAGAATGGGCATTTACCTTCCTTTGTGTGCAGAGAGGTTGTGGTGTTTAAGCCTAACAGAGGCTAGATATTTATTTCCTTCTGATCTGTAATGTTAGTCTAGCTTGGTCAATATGGTTGTCTTTGTTCTGGCTGCTGCTGTAGCCAAGTGTCTTTATACACAAGTTAGAGTGAGTGAATGGCTTTGGAAATAAAACTGCACTTCATTTGAGTATAATCAAGCCGCTTACACTGATAACCTTCTAGCTTTCTGCTTCCAACCAAGTGCTAGAGATTTATTTGAAATGCTGAGAAGGCCCCTTCACTTTAGCACAGGTGCATTCCTATAAATAGCTCGTATTGAAAAGCCTTGTAACATGAAAGGGATCAAGAAAGCAATTTGCAGGAAAGTGAAAAACCTCAAACAGATGAAAACATCTCAAATTAACTAATGTTAGAATGGCAGAAACTATGACACAATCAGTTGCAGACTTTTTTGAACAAAGAGAAAAGCTAAGATTTTCTTAAAAAAGCTCAGGAGGCAAAAGTTTTGGCAAGCAAGTTTATCAGGTTACTGAAATATCAGCCTGAGCTGACAGCTTTTGAATTTGTGTGGACACAGCCTGTTGTGGGTCTGACAGGCAGCCTTGGAAAGACCCAGCCGTTATCTAAGCCCGGAGTGGTCCAGCCTGCCTGCAGGGCTGGTGGGTGTATGTCTGTTTGTCTGTCTGTGTTTGTCATGGCCAGGATGTTCTACACTTTAACATGCACTTTTATCACTTTGCATTCAGCAAGAGCTGTGTTGGCCTGTATTGGCTGCAGAGGTTATGTGGGGCTTTGTTGTGCTGCAGTGTCCTGGGCGCAGGGGCCTTTGAGGAGGCAGATAAAGGCCCTGTATAGAAGGACTGCCTTTGGATTTTGTGCTACAGATGATGCTTGGCTTAAGGGGCTGCCTCATCTGTTTGGAGTAGGATAAAGGCTGCATGAGCTGTGTGCAAGCACCAGTCTCTACTAAAAACCTACTGTGCTATTATGACGGGCTGCCCTGAATAAACCCCATCTCTTCCTGTGTTGGGTGGGAAGGGTGATTGCTAAGACCAAGGTAGTTGTATGGAGATTGTACTGAGGCGACTGAGAAACGTGTGAGGGTAGGTCATCACGCAAGAATACAACTGTAGTGTTGCCTTGAAGTCTTGTGCTTTTGGACTCTTCATAATGATTACTTTATATGCGTCCACCAAGTGTGACCTATTTTATTCTTTGCAAAAAGGGGCTTTAGATGTGATGCTGGGCTTGAATTTTCTAGGGCAGAGGAAGAAGTTCATTTGCAAATTATTTCACTGAGCCTAAACCTCCAATTGGGATTTTTCTGGAGCACCCAGATGTACAATGGAAACTGGCCAGATGCGCAGGTATACCTCCAGATCCACCTTAAATCTGCAGTATTCCTCAAAGGGCAAACCTTTACACCCCAGATCACAGCCTGCAGGTCATCTCCCAGCTTCAAAGAGCAAAGCTTCCGTGGAGATGCCTTCAGCTCGAGCATCTAATTACAACTCAGGCCTTTGCCACTCTGCCAGAATGGGTGCTGGGGGTCTTCTCGGGGTCAGACCTCCTGCATGGGTGAAATTTGAAGCACCCAAGGGGCCCCAGGGTGCCTGGCTGTGACACTACACTACTACACTGCACCTCTGTGTGATGCACATCATTCACTGTTGTTTGACAAAAAAGTCTTAAACTGAGGTTCATTTCAAACCGAACCATGTTGCCTCTCATCTTTGGTATTCCACAGCAGGGCAGCGGCGTTGCCTGTGTTTGCACAGCTCACAGCTGGTAGAGGTGCAGCATCTGCCGTGTCTCTCTGATCTCAGAGAGCGTGGGTAGAAGTGCCCAACTTCTGCAGCTGTTGGGAAGGGGCTTTACCTTCACACTCCCTTTCATAGATCTCTGACAACTCACAGTCAAGAAACTAGTGCATGTAGTAGAGTTTTCATGAGAAAGCAGTAGTATTTCCAGACTTTTGTGTAGGCTTTCTACTAATAGGGACTAGAATAATGAATAATGGTAGAAAACAGATGTAGTTTATGACTGTATGAACACACTCTTTTAGAATTATATTTCCCTATTTTATAAGAAGGGTTATGAAAATTACGTTGTGTTTGCAGTCTCCTAACCTAAGACTTAAGTCTATTTACAACATGATTAGTTGCTGCAGGAATGAAAGACTCTACAAGACAGTGGAAGTCAAATTTTGTTTTGCAAATGGTGTTGGCAAGTTAGGTAGATGGTTTGGAAAGAAAAGAATTTGATGAGAGGCATTAAGACACATGCAAAGTTTTGCACATACATGGAAATAGTTGTGAGCCCAAATGAGACATGTGCAAGCTTGATATGCTGCAGATCTGAAAAAGGAGATCTGAGGCTTAGAGTAGATTGCAAACCGAGTATGACTGGAAATTAAATGGAAGATTATGCTGTCGTAGAAAAAAGTCAGCATGATTATAGAGTGTGCAATTGTTTAAGGCGTTAGAATAACCATATTTGGCCTTCGGTGCCTCTTTCAAAAATGAAAGAAAGAGAGAGAAGAAAGAAAGAGTGAGAGAAAGAAAGAGAGAAAGACAAGTGGAATGCAAGAGGGACCCTAGAAAATAGGAGCTGTATCTGAAACAGAGGAAGCTGGGTATATTTAGAGCACAGATGTTGAAGTGTGGAGGACGTAAACAGGTCTTCACGTACATATATGGCAGCTATTTCCACTGCAGATGGGAAAAGAAACAATGGATTTATGCTGCAGCTGGAAATTAAAGTAAAGCCTTCTAATGCTGAGGACAGATGAAAATAGAAATACCCCTTGCTGTGAGGTGTTATTAAAAGCAGGTTAGACAAAATTCCGCTAGTTATAGCATGGGAACACTTGAGCTGGCCTTTAACAAGGTGGTCTCTGCCTGCATTTTCTGCAAGTCTGTGCTTTCACATGCAAAAGATGGAGGTGAATTAGAAATCACCCTAGATAACATGACAGCTACGTGTGTGTTAGCATTGAGGGGAGCAAAGATCCTAACTGATTGCACGCTTTGAGTATAAATCAATGTAATCCCACAGTGGCATGAACTCTTACCTTGTTATGAGTCTTCTTTATTTACTGCAAGTTGACAGTAGCTCTTTACCAGGTGATATAATCACTAGATTGCTTTACTCTATGCCTAATTTAGCATGAATTTGTTACCTGATCTCAGAAGTGGCTACAATTGACTGAAAACCAGGAGTTGCCCCATACCTCATTGTACTCTATAAAAAGAAACCCAGCAAGAGAGCTACAAAAAAAGGAGGAAAAAACGATGTGAAAATAATTAATGTGCTTTTCTTCAGATGCTTTCTTTGCCATATATCATCTATAGGCAAGAGTAAACTTAACTGAAGCAGTCCCTTTTGGGTTATTGGCTGGAAATTGAGGTAAGGGAGCTTGAATCTTATTCTACGTTACCATTTTCAGAAGCTGGCTAAAGGGTATTCTAAGTTTCACTCGTAATTCTGATATTACAAATAGTAATATCTATTGCATGGAGCTTTATCTGGCGAAAGAGGTTAGATCATTTGTGTATCATTTTGTATCATTTGACTAAACAATGTCTTAAATGTTTTAAAATATGTTATTCTGTTGCAAAACGAGTAGCACTGTAAAAGAAAAGGGTAGAAATACCATCCAGCTGCAATTAATATAGATGACAAACCTGGGGCTTACTACTAGTTGTTGACTCTTCTCCTGGTTGTCTACAGTTTATTTTATCTAACATGGAAAAAAATCTAATAGATACAAAAAAGATACTTGCTTCATAGTAAAAGGAATGCCTTTATTTTCCTGTTTAGGAGAACCACAAATACTGTGAGATGCTGCCCTGTTGTGCTGAAATTTAATTATGAGAGCTCACGCTCATGCTGCTTGCATTGCAGGTGAATTAACAGCGGTCAGAGCATTGCCTTTAAGTGTTGCATTTTTACTAGACCCTCAGATGCAGATCACATGAGGCAGCTGTTACGCCTATTTGTAGGAGAGCCAGGCTCAGAGCTGGGGTGAGTGTTTGGGTACCCAGAGAGATGCACGGTGCAGGCTGTGTTGGAGCTGGCAGCAGGGGTCACTGCTTCACAGTGCTGAGAGCTGCCAGAGCCTCAGGGCTAGAGAGGCAACGCTGAAAAAGGCAATTTAGTAACTCACCTGAACGCTGTCAGCTGAGAGCCACACTACAACAGGTATGGGGCAGGCACAGACTGCCGTGTGTGCTGTGGGCAGCGATGGTGAGTGTCCGGCTGGGGGCAGGTGGAGGCTGGGAGGACGTCTGTCTGTCTGGGGCTGCATTCCTGCACGTGGCGTCAAATGCATGTCCCGGTTCACAGGTTGTCACTTTGCTGAGGTGTGTATCTGGGGTCCCAGGTGTCAGAGGTCAAGCCAGCATCTCAGTAGGCTTGGAAATATCACTGCCGGTGTTTCTCCTGTTAATTTGTGAAGCCAAGAAAGAAGACTTATTTACCGGGTTTTGTTGTTGTTGTGGTGTTTGTTTGTTTTATCATATGGACTATGAAGTGGAAGCAAGTGCGATATGCGTTGTTGGGTGAACTGTTCGGGTATATACAAAGGACATGATACCACCACACTGACTCGGGTGGTTCATCCTGCGAAGTTGCTTGCCACAAAACACACCTGTGGCCACATGCTTTTGCAATTCGCTGCACTCACGTGGCCAAAGATGCTGAGTCTAGAGACTCCAGCTCCCCGGAGCTGCTGCTGTTGCCTCTGGCCTGAGCTGGTGCGGGTGCGGGTGCTGGCTGAGCCCACATGCGTCACTTCAGCTCACTGCAGCGGTTTCAGCTGAAGAGAGCAGACAGGTTAAAGTATTAGCTTCAAAGTCTTTACCTCCAAAAACTCCAACATCCCTGGTATCTCTAATAACGTACACAACCCATATCACTGACAATAATAGGAAAGTACCATTTTTGTGAGGCTGTTCTCAAGGTACAGCAATGTACTGTGCCTTCTGAAAACTACTTCAGTATTTCTTTATCTATGTGCAGGATGTTTTTCATCCCTGACTAAAGCTTTTCCAGAAGCCAAACACATCAGTTCCCTCTCCTGCCCCAGGAAAGGGAAAGTTCGTGGCCAGTTGTGATGATAGCACATGGGGGAGGTGTTGCCCTGGTCAAATGGCTGCACCCTTCCAGGAGCCTGTCTCCAAAGGGAGGATTGCCCTGTGAGCCACACTGCAGCTTGAGGAGCTGCCACTGCAGTGAGTGCCCATCCCCAGAGAGGGATGGGGAGCTGGGGACTTAGCACCTTCCTGCTTATCAGCAGGGCTGGAAATGTGTGTGAGAATTCTTCCTTTTTTTAGATTAGCTCTTTGAAGCAGAATGGGAATTCCACTGAAAAATGGCATTTCCTGGTGTAGGGTTAGTCCCTGCTTCCCATCCCGTTGCCCATGGAAGTGAGCAGAGTGAGACAACGAGCGTAAAGGCATTTCAGAGGAGCTGAATGCATTTCAAAAGTATAAAAGAGTAAATGATTATTTGCCTCACACCCATGGATTTTTTACCCCTTCCCTTTCATTTAACCTCAACTTGCGTTTCCTTCTTCCCACAAATCCCATTTGCTTGGCTTTGAGGTCAGCTGAGGTCTCTCAGGTTACCTGCATAGACTCCTGTGGGAGCAAAGAAACTGGCTAAAGGAGGGTGAGGAAAAGCACTTAGGAAGTAAGTTTTCAAGCAATTTTTCTCTTCTAGATGTGTTACACATGCTGCTGCATGAGTGTTTTTCAATGACTTTGTAGACACCTGAGCAAAAGTGTCAGTTCCCAGGGACATTTTCTTGGGCAGCCCAGCAGAAGGGTGGCCCAAAACACCTTTTTCTGCTTTCTAAGGCCACCTCCTACCCTTCCTCTCCCAGGTGTGCTGGAGCCCTTGTTGCAGACAGAGGTCGGGTTTCCCTCTAGTGGTTTGACACTTTCTGTGCAGCCATGTAGTATGAGAGTGTAACTTGGGCCTTTTTGAGTTTCAGAGCAATCTTTAGCAGCTCTAGGTGCATGCAGATGTTTTCCATTCAGAGCAGTATCCCGCTCAGGATTTACCTGGTGGGCGCTGCCTGCAGCAGGCTCCTTTTCCTCTGCCTGGTGTGATGCTGCACCAAGCTCTGACAGGTACATGCTGACTTCACTGTGAAAGCTAGATGTCAATGGTGTGGTTAGATTTTTAATTTTTTAAACAATTATACCGGTATAGAAAGTGATTCTGTGTGCTCATGGAAGGCAGAAAAGCCCCTGATGAGCCATTTTGTATAAAGAAGCCATCTCTGGTTCAGTAGGTTCCTAAACTGCGGGTTGCAGTAACCTGGGAAGGGGTCTGGTGATCTTCCAGCCTGTCATAGCAAGGACAACTTCCAGCTTTGCAGTGTAGTGCCAGGGCCCTGCAAACCCAGCCTTCGGTGTGCTTCAGATGCTGTAGATATACAGCACTGCAGCGAGGGCCGGGACAGTGTGGGGGCTGCTGGATTTCTGCTTCCTACCAACCTGACTACAGCTGGCAAAACCCTCATGTGGAGGTGACCTGCGCTACGAGAGGGTGACTTCCACGCGTGACTCTTCCTCACGGTGCACGGGTGAGGCAGTTCATGCGCTTGCACTTTTTCTCTGTACTGACAGGGAGCCCGGAGGCTCACAGAAATCGCTGATACTGGGCAGCAGAGTTAAATCTGAGCCAAAGGAAGAAAGTTTGGCTACCAGGGACTGAAGATAGTTGTTTTCAAAACATCCAGAGAGAAGTGTGGGAACATAACTCTTTCAGATACTTGAAAAGGCAGCTTGGCACACAGATTAATCGCTGTATTGGAGAAAAAAAAAAACCCACCTACTTTAAGTCTGAAAGTCCCATCTGGAGAATATTTACTATTTACTAAACCTTCTGATTCATGTGGAACATCTTAGAACCAGGAGTTCAAGAAAATAATGCAGTTTATACAAAAAAAGGTACATGTTAAGCTACCCATGCTCTCTGCTCAGAAATATTAGTCATGGGAAAATCCTAATTTCTCTAATTTTACAAGCCTAATGTATCAGGAACTAAATTTATGCAGAAGTTTTTGTTTTCCCCTCCTGCACGCTGCAACCACTACCATTTCTCCATCGCTGTGTCTCCCCTAGATGATCACTTGCTTTCTGTTCCCCTTATTTCATTTGTCATACTGCTACTTTTTGTCACCAGCACAGGGAAGCAAGCAGAAAACTTTCAACTGGAGACTGACAGTTGTGTTCACAATACTTCTTCTCAAATCAGGGGTTTAGAAATGATAGAGGATGACTCATGGAGACTTTTTCATTTGCTGTTGTCTTAAAATGAATCTTCAAATATTTTTCTCTTCCTTTATTTTTTTTATGGCAGCTTTCTGGTTGATTTACCTTCCCTAACTTACTGATATCTAGCGTTTATTGCTGTTGCACAGGTAATTTATTGAGTCATCTGCTAGAAATCATCTGATGGTGTAGACTGTTGATCAGAGACAGGCTACTCTGGCACAAGGTGGAGAAGCAGAAGGTCAGATATGGGAGGTGAAAGATGGTGTCTTCTGTGTTTTTCAGGTCAGTGCTAAGTGGTCTGTGGAGCTTGGTAAAAAAAGGGGTCAGTGAGGGATGTGGGTGCAGAGCTGGGGACCTGGTCCCTGGGGCTGGGGACCTTCTCCTGCTGGGCAGGTTGTTCCCACACGGATGGGCTGGAGGAGCAGTCCTCAAATAATCATTGCACGTTTGGGGAAGATGATTGCTAGATGGGGTCTGTTAGCCACTCACCTCCTCCTCCTGTCTTTCTTCTCTCCAGTCATGGGCTGTTTTGTTAAGCTGTGGCAGTGAAGGGACTCCACTGAGCACCAGGACAGCCTGATTTCCCAGTCTCAGCTTTCCCAGTGCCTGCCCCAGCCAAGGGTGATTAATGGTCTCATGAAGCAACACTGGCCCTGCATTGATACCTATTGGGAGGAGTCAGACCAGCCTTGGCTGTCGCTGGAAAGGTGGGTGAGGTTGCACCAGAATTAGCAGTAAATGCTGCTTTTAGAGAAAAGCACTGGATTTTCATGAAACCAAGGCTCCCTACCACCTGTGTCAGCATGGCTTATAAACGTGTTTAACAGAAGGGTAAATATAGGCCCAAGGAAAAGCTCCGGTACCTGCTGCTCTTACTTGTGAATTTGCCTTGCTGACAAGAGAAAGCGTATATTTTTCACTTGCACACATGCTCCCCAAAATACTGCTGTTTGCCAAGCCTGCTGCTTATCCTTCCTCGTGCTCCTGCCTCACAGCAGTGCCACAAGCCACAGCACCTGTGGAGCACATGGTGGCTGGGCAGTAAAAGGTACTGTGGAAAAGAATGGGCTCATGCAGCTCAGCACTTTGCAAGTTCACAGTTCAAATTAAAAAAAAAAAAAAAAAAAAAAAAGAAAAAAAACCCCCAAGATGTAGAAAGGATGAAAGGATGAATCCAAATGGCTGATGGAAATAGTTGCATGTTTTCTAAGGCACACCTCTTTCCTCCCTGTTTGGTGGCTGCATCTTTGCACACCCAAGAATTTGTCACAGATGAGTCACCTTTTCTGTGGCTGTTATATTGGTTAGTGTCATGGTTTAACCCCAGCCAGCAGCTAAACACGGCACAGCCGCTCGCTCGCTCGTGCCTGATGGGATGGGGGAGATAATCAGAGGAGTAAAAGTGAGAAAACTCATGGGTTGAGATAAAGGCAGTTTAATAAGTAAAGAAAAGCCATGCAAGCAAAGCAAAACAAGAAATTCATTCACTCCCTCCCATGGGCAGGCAGGTTCAGCCATCTCAGGGAAAGCTGGACTCCATCATGTGTAATGGTTAATTGGGAAGACAAACACCATCACTCCAAATGTTCCCTCCCTGCAGCTTTCTTCTTATTCCCCCAAAATATATACTGAGCATGATGCCATATGGTATGGGATATCCCTTCGGTCAGTTTGGATCAGCTCTCCTGGCTGTGCCCCCTCCCAGCTTCTTGTGCACCTGGCACCGCATAAGAAGCTGGAAAGTCCTTGACTGCTGAGCAACAACTAAAACATCAGTGTGTTATCAACATTATTCTCATTCTAAATCAAAACCACAGCACTATGCCAGCTACTAGGAAGAAAATTAACTCTATCCCATCCAAAGCCAGGGCAGTTAGCTTGCTTGTTGTTGAGGTTTTTTGGGTTTGTGTGTTGGTTTAGGTTTGGTATTTTGGTTGGTTGGGGTTTTTTTTCTGTTTTTATTTTGGTTTGGTTTTTTCCCTTTCTCTCTCTTTTGCTTTTATTTATGGACATTCTTGTGGTGTGTGTGCCTCCTCACTGAGAACTGTGCTAGGTACCCTCAAGCTGGGTTGAGGATATCACAGGGCTTCTGGAAAAACCTTGTCCTGCAGGTGTGGGACACTGGGTTTTGCTGGGGCTGGAGCCCCTCAGGGAAGGAAAGCCTCTGAGAGGTAAAAAGGGAAGCAGAGCTGTGCAGCATGGTTCACTCTCTGCAAAGCGTGATTGCTAAATAGCAGTTCCTGAAGCTAGATATTCCTGTGCATCTTGTCCCCTGATTTCTTTCCCACATCACAGGCATAAAGACAGTTTCCAGTTGCAACAGGATCCTGGGGCAGGCTGGGCATGGGGGTAGTGCTGGGGGATTCCCATGCCAGAGCCTGCAGCAGGAAGGGCAGGTATACGCTCACCTCCTGGAGCCAAGGGAGGGGATTCCTTGCATTGCAGATGGGCCTGCAAGATTCCCAGAGCTCCCCTGCCCATCCCTCCATGGAGCAGATGTTTGTGGGGTGTCCCTGGTGCCAATCCAGTTACAAACCAGGCAGGGGGAGAGGACAGGCCTGTCCCTGCACTGGGGACACAGTTTGCAAACAGGCACCATCAGCGCCAAAAGCGATGGAGCAAAGAATGTTTTGTTGCAGTTGTGTGTGCTGTGTCAGGAGGCTGCGTGTCCCCACTGCTCCTCTGACACCTTTGTGCCATCAGGGCATCCGCCAGCTCTATGTGCTCTTGTGATTTTTCCATATATACCGACTGATGCGCTGTGACTTTTTGCAGCTGAAAAGGAAGGAAGGAAGTTGGCCACGCACTTTAACATCCGGCTTATGCAGTCCTATCTGAAAGCAGGGAGCAATTTTTCTTTCAATCACTTTTACTAAAAAGACAAACATTTTAAAAAGTTAGAGAACTGTTTCAAGGGCAACTAAAGATGTAAGAGGTTCGTGTGTTTATGAGGAAGAGGAAAGTGTTGAAATATACCAGTGGAAATAAATCAGCCTGGGGTTTACTGTCGAAAACCAAAGTCAATGTGAAAATCAAAAAACCAGAAATGTGCCGGATTTCACAACTGGTTTCAGTATCGTTACCTCAGATCTGCCTCATGATGATCAGGTAGACAAATTGTCACCAGCAGCACAGTCTGAACCTGGGATGTGCCTTTAAACTCCTTTTTAAAACGAAGTGCTTTTTCTGCTGTGCTCTCATCTCCATGAGAGGCCTTTTATTTTTTTTTTTTTAATTTTATTTAGTGCTTTTGGAAAACCAGTGGGGGATGCTGCCTGGTTAGGATCCTGTCCCAGCAGGCGGGTGGTGGGATCCACTTCCCTTTTGCTGGGGCAAGGCAGTGGGTGTCCAGGGGATGCCAGATTGGTCCTGCCCTGGGCAGCCCAGCAGGAGGTGGGCACCTGGATGCAGCGGGGTGCATGGCCTCCACACAAACCTTTTGGCAGGGCCTCCATTTCCTAGGTTGTGCTTTACCTAGCGTGGAAGTTGGTCATGGACCTGCCTCTACTGAGATGTCACTTCTGGGACTGAAATAGCTCTGAGGTTCCTGAAGTGAGAGGTGAGAACAGAAAAATCTTAAAACAAACAAACAAAACCACAAACACAGATTTACATACCGTGATGCTGTATTTGAGCTCTCCTGTCTCTTCTTCCAGAGCTGGACCTGCTGCAGACCACCATCCCCCCAGGAGGCAGGAGGCGACATCCCCTCTTATTGCTCTCTGCCCACTGAAAATCTCGCCTGCTCTTCCCAAAGGGAGAAAATCTGCCATTTGAGTCCAGCCGGCTGTTAAAAGAGAAAAACTCTCCAGGTATGCTGTTAAAGTCAGATATGTCTTTTACCATTGCACGCTTTATTGCACCTTTGAAATTTCTCAAAGCCTGCTTCTTTAAAAACAAAAACCAAACCCCACCCTCTCTCTAAAATTGCTAAAACACTGTGAGTGTAGCCATATCACTTGAGATGAAAACACGTAACTGCGGTGGCAGAGAGAAGTAAAGAGCCACGGCTGGCGGCTGCCTCCCCCAGGCACAGGTCTGGCTCTGCCCCCGGCCCTGGGCACTGAGTGGGGCGGCACTGTGGGTGCTGGGGGTGCCTGGCCCTCAAGACCACGTTAAATGCCACTCAAGTCTGATACAGTTGGTGGCCAGAATCTGAAAAGGGGCAGCCTGGAAGTGATAAAATAAAGGGCTTAATTCTTCCTGGTTACTCAGTTGCCACTGGGAAACTAAAAAGGTATTGAACATCAGCCGCATTCTTCCGTTCACCAGAATAATAGCAAGGAAAGGAAGCGGGCAGCAGTAAAAGATCTAATTTACCATTAAATTACAGCTTAAACAAAAATCCCTTCCTTCCTGCCCCAAGATAATGCCTGACCTCTTTCTGCCTCTGCTGCCATAACCTACCCTGCCTACGGTGGCTGCTGAGCAACTGTCCGTTATCACTTTTCTGCTGCGATGCTGGATTAAATTGTGCTGGCCCCTTCCTTCCACCACCTGAGACTCTTCTCAGAAGAAATTATTCAATAACCTTTGTGATAGTCGGAAACGGAAATGCGTTAACTTAAGCAGGTCATTAAATAGCTGCAAAAACGTGGAGGAACTGTGCAGCCCATGTGGGGTGTGTGTGCTGGTGTCCTGCCCTTCTGAAATGGGTCATCTCTGTGGTGGAGGCATGACGTAGTGTCTCTTCGCTGGGGTGCTGAGAAAAGCTGGTCACTCTCTGGTCGGTGCAATCTGGTGGAAATGTGATGTTTCTGGAGACTATTTTAATACAGCAACATAGGATGAGAGTTAAACAAGTGACTGTGGGCTGTGGCACCCACCAAGGGCAAGAGACCTTTGGACTTGCTGTTGCAATTTTGAGGCTTCTGGCAGATTGATGCCAGGGTTTCTGATGGCCAGAGTTATAAACCCCTTTTAGCATCTTGGAGGACACAGAGTGCATGGTGTCAGACACTGTCCCCAGCGTTGTCCTCACGAGATCGTTGATCCCATCGGAGTGACCCAGTGATGTTTCTGAGCCTTCACTTAGAAACTGAGCGGCATGGGAATGCTTCTTTCTCAAGCTAACAATAATGAACCACCCTGCTTTTCACTTCCCCAAAAGTGCCCTCTTCCTGGCTTTTATGAAAGCATCTTTGAAATATGTCACAGTTTTTTGGTGACAACTTTCACACTTTCCCCCAACATCTGACATTGAGCTGAACTCTCAGTTTTCAGTCAGCTGCCCTTGTTCAGTACTTGGCAGCAGGGTTCATTTTAAATGTGCCAGCAACAGCAAATGGAAAGTCCCAGGCAAGAAAACTGGTGTGGGACATTCATGCTGTTGCTTGCAGAGGTCTGGTAAAGTTAGCAGGAGTTTTGGATGTGCTCCTGTGCTGTTTGTGTGTGTCCTGCCTGTGCCACCACCTCCAGTGTGCTGCAGCAGCTCTACTTGTGCTTTCAAGTGGTCTGGTGTGGTTGGTTTGTTTGGGGGGGTTTTGTGTGTGGGTTTTTTTATTTGTTTGTGTATGGGCTTGTTTGGTTTTTTGTTTTGGTTTGTTTTTTTTTTTAAATGAGTCCATTCAGTGCTTGTGAAAGTTGTCAATCTGGCCGTGTCCAGCTCTGTCATCAGTTCATAGAACTAGTATAAGGTAGGAGATTGCAGTGCAAGATATTTGTGCCCAGCTGTGTGGTGCAGCTGCTGGGAGGGCAGGATGCAGTCATGCGTGGTGTGAGGTGTAGGCTCCAGCCCTTCTGACACCTCTACCCCCATCACTTGGAAAATGTGAGGCTGGTGTTGTCCAGATGTGGCTCCAGAGGAATATGGGAAGTCTGCAGGACAGAGCGTATCTTATGCTAATAAGGTTGAGTTGCACATATTTGAAAGCCTGGTGGATGTGGTGAGACTGCCAGGTTTTTGCAGCCAGATCAAGGCAAGCCAGGCAAGACCTGCTCCAACTGGACAGTCATGGTGTGTCTGTGTGTGGGGTGGGGGCTGTCTGTCCTCTAGGTGGTGGTGGAAGTATCAGTACCTTGTCGGTGAGTGCTTGGCTCCCCTTTGTCTCCTAGAGGTTGCTGAGCCCACCACAAATGTCAGGAAATAGTAGATTGCTACTGCCTCGTTGCTGCTTAATACATCCCTTAGCTCTTCTCTGTGCAGCATGGGAGAGCTTGGCTGAATGAGTTAGGAATTTGGAGGATACTTCTACTAAATCAGTCCAAATGCTCTGAGTGGAAAAAGCAAAAAAGCAGCAAACAGAAGAACACAGTCCAGTTTTCTAGCTGAGAAGGCTTATCCATCATGCCCTTGGTCTCTGTTTCACTTATTTCAGCCCCAGCACAGCCAAGTCCCTGACTGCTGTGTACTTGGCTAGACCCTGCTCGAATGGTGAACAGAGGTGTGCTCCTATGTCAAAGGAATAGTTTATCATACCTCTTTTCTGAGAGGGAAACATTCTCTCCTGCCTCTTTGCCCTCATTAAGCAGCTGCTCCTGGACAGTCATTGTGAGCGGCCGTGGTCCTGCCCAGAGCTGCTGTGGCAGTGACACTAACCCCTGTGCTCCCTGCCCTGCACCATCCTGCACGGGCACAGCTTGACTGTCCTGCCCGCAGCCCCACGGGGCTCCCCCCTCTCCAACCCCCCCCAGTAAGCACCTGAGGACTCATTGCTGTACAGAGGCTTTCAGGTGAGGTTTCTGTGGTGAGGACGTTTGTCCGTCTTTGGCCAAGTGTTCATGGTACACACTTCACAGCTAATGGCTGGTAGAGGAAGGGGTGTTACTCGGAGCGAGATGGTTTAGCAGAATCTGCTCAGAAATGCTTTGTTTGTAGATAGCTCTGTATCTCCTCCACCCATTTAATTAGTGGTTATGGGAGGAGGAGTATTTTTTCCTGCTGCATCTAAAATAGCAGTTTGGTTTGTGCAGAGGTGTCACCTCTGAAGAGTTTGCACCCATGTTGGTGACACTGGAAGCATAGAAAAAAAACATGCTGGCATCCAGGTAATCTCTCAAATCACTGTGCTGTCAGCACACAGATCCCAGGCTGGGGAGGAAATAGAGGAGTTTAGCCTTATTTGGGAGCAGTCCGTCAAATGAAAGTCACAAAGCTGCATGCATTACTACAGTGAGGCAGGGCTGGGGAAGTCGAAGTGTGAGCTGGGCTGAGCAGTGTGAAATCACTGCTGGGGCTGTGCTGCACCCTGGGCTGAGCCAGGGAGGAGACACCCTTCTCTGAATGCACAGCGCTGTTTGTTGCTGCTTTCATCTTTTCAAAGAAAATATAGGAGTAGAAGAGAGGAGAAACCAACCTCCTCAACAGGTCTTTTTTGCAAACAGAGCCTCTCCTCCTCCCCCTTCCCATCATGCAGTGAATGAAGGCCAGATCACACTCCTGCCTGGATGTCTGGCAAGTGCAGTGAGAAGCCTGCATCCTCTCAGGAAGCTATCAGGGCTTTGCTCCTGTCCTGTGCGGGTGGTGTGGCCTTTTCTGGGCGGGAGAATAGAGGGCTCTGCTCAATGCTTGCCTGCAGCAAGGTCTCTCTTTAAGGGGTTTCCTCCTTTTGTCACGTACCTTGTGTAGCAGGAGATGCAGAGGATAAACTGGATGTGGGATTGGAAGGCTGCCGAGGTGCCAGAAGGGTTTGGCCCAGCATATGCAGGTAGATGACAGCCCAGCCTGGGGTCAGGATGTAGGAGTGGAGGTATGTGCCTGCTGCATCCCATCCCAGGGCACATGGCTGCTGTCTGAGCATTGTCACAAAGGGGCTAGTTAGCAGTTTTACCTACTTAGCTGTTTGTGAGTAAGTGCATCACAGGGTGGCATGTACCGCTCTGTCTTTGAAAATCCCACACTTTGTTGCAGCTCATCTGTTCCTAGTTTAGACAGCCAGGGAGATGAGCTGTCCCTTTTGGGGACAGACAGCAGAGCAGATCCTGCACCACCTAATCCCCCACCTTTTCCATTTAACTCACTAAGATACTGCACTCTGTGCCAGTAACATGACTTTATTTGTACTGCATGCTTGGGAACAATTCTCTGCCGCTTTCTTTAGACACTCCTTTACATTATGAAGTTGAATAGACCCCTCATACAGAGTCCTTATTCCCACCACCACACCCCATCTCCTTGGATAGTAGCTTTAATGCCATTTTACTCAGAGGCTTTTGATGTAAAGTTTTTCTGCAGTACAAGCAATTGCAGTTTCTTCTGACCTTGTATTGCAACTGACGACCATTTTGTAGCTGTTATGTAGTATGAATGGTGCTGTAAACTTGTCTAAAGCAGGCTGAATCTGCCTCTGCTACTGTGATTGTGCTTTATTACCAACTAAAAAAAAAGACATTTGTGACTTATAGAAACATCCTTCTTTATTTTTCTGCAGTGGTTTCACGTTGACTTTTTTTTCATTTTTGATCTTTGGAATAACCTGTTTCTTTGTCACAGCTACAGCTGCATAAAAACTGATCCAGGGTGGGGAGGGGGGACAAAAAATCCCTTTTCCACTAGCTGTACTCGTTTTGGGCTTTCTGGGAAGATGAAAGACACTTTTTGCAGAGGAAAGCTGTCATTTTACTCAAATTTGCATAAGGCAGAGAATTACCAGTGGTAACCTAGATCGTTACATCAGGGTCTGGACTGCTGTGGTTGTCTGAATCAGAGCTAATTTTCATGTGTCTGAATCATTCCTGTTAGCAGAAAGTCCCTCCGTCCCACTCATACAACAAGGAAGTGTGAAAGGAAAGCCTGTCATTGAGTCCTACTTGAACTGGAACATAGCAAGAATAAAACGTGTGCTGCATGTGTTTTGCACTAATGTGTTATGCATGGGAGCTGAATTTCAGCTTCTTCAGTGGCTTCAGATTTGGACTTAGCTAGCTTGGGAGATGCTTCTTTAAATTCCTTGTTGACGAAGTAGTAACAAATAGCATCCAGGCAGCAGTTTGTGTTTGCAAGGACCGAGGCGAGGTGAACAAAATTGTTAATGCTCTGTATTGCAGAGCAGTCGGAGCTGGTGGAGTCCATTATGAAGCGAAGGAGATGCCCGAGGTAAAGAGGCAGAAAGCATACGATGAACACAGCCATGTTTGCAGACACGATGTAGACAGCCTTCCTGATTAACTTTTCCTTGTGGCAGTTTTCATTTTTCTTTCTCATGAGTTCTGCAATGACTTGTATGGAGCAATAACACACAATGATCAGTGGTATGAAAAACCCGACAATAATAGCACACAGTGTAACCACTGAGGGCTTAACGGAAGATTTTTCAAAGCAAAGTTCATCTTGTTCTCGGTCCTCTAACTTTTTTATGAGGGATATCACACAGATGATGGCTATCCAGAGAAATCCAGAGGCAAAAGCTGCCTTCAGTGGCGACCGCAGCACCTTGGCTTTCAAAGGGTACTTGATTGCAAGATACCTATCAGCTGCTACAACAGTGATGATCCCAATGCTCATTAAGCGGTTTGTGAAATAGCCACCCTCCAGAGCCAGGCACCATCTACCTACCTTCAGCTGATGGAAATGGGATAAAGTTTTAAAAGGCAAAGTAAAGAGCAGCAAGCAGTCAGCCGCGGCCAAGTTGACCATGTATACTCTGGTTTCTGTCCATTTGCCGAGTTTGCAGCAGAACACCCACAGCGCCAACACGTTCAGCAAAATGCCCAAAAGCAAAACCGGGATGTAAATACACAGCTGGACAAGCGGAAAGCTTTCATGGGCTGTGATGCTGCAGCTGCTGAAGTTCATTTTGAGGGCATTAAGAGGCACAGTTCCTGGAAGAGCACATTAAACCTTTTAGAAGCTAGACTCTTGACTGGATCAGTGATTAATTCAGATACTTCAGGGCTTTATCAACAGTGAAAACCAGAGCAAGGAAATGACTCTGCAGAGCAGGGCTGTCTGTAGGGTACCTGGTGGGAAAGGAGGGAGAGGGACACGAGCCTGATCAGTTATGGAGGAGAGAAAAGTGCAGGTTTTCACTGGGTCCCATACGGGGAAGACTGCTCACGGAGGAAAGCAGGGGAAAATGCTTGTGTCTCTGTTTTGGGCTAGGCTCAGATCAGGCAGCAGCAGGTGTGCTGCAGCTCAGGGTTACAGAAGCTGTTACAACCCATTTGGAAACAGAACAGGGATGCCTAAACACAGCTCTCATCCCTCTGCTTAAAGTGGCGCTTAGGAGAAGCCAGCCAGCAACCTCACAGCTCAAAATGCTCTGCGAGATGTACTGCAAAAGGACAGCTGTCCTCTCCTTCAGTCCTGAGCTGTCTCTGCATCGCTTCTCGTTAGTGATAAGAGCAGTTATTAGTATATCTCTCGTTATTTTTGGCTGCCATTGAATCCTATGGTCAGTGGTAGCATCTAGTGGTCTGCAGCAAGAATCAGAGTACTGGGGGCTACATGCAGCATTTAGTGAAAATTGAGCTTTGTCTGAGAAGTATTAGAGCAATCTGCCACATTCCAAAACATAAAAGGCCTATCAATGTCATGACAAGAAAAGTGACCAGCAGCCATGTGAAACAGAGAGATGAACTGTAGTGGGTGGTTTTATCACCCTAGATCTAAGGGCAGTATTGTTGTTTGCCCTCCTGCTTTGAAGGAGATAATATAGAACTTTATCCTAGGTGTAACCATTCATGTCAGGAAAGACTCAAGAGGTTTGAGATGTCTTTGGATTCTCCCTGCAAGGCAAACATGGCTCCAGGGGTACACGTTCCTGGGGCTCAAAAACATCCTGAGTGAGCAAACCATAGGGCAGTTCTGCAGCATCTCTACGCAGCTGCAGCTCTCGACTAGCTTTGAAAATCTTGCTGCTGAAGAATTGTGCCGAGGGACCTCTTTGGAGGTGAGGGAGCGTGCTACAGCTGATACCTGCAGCAGCTCTGTGCTTTGGACACGCAGAATGAGTTGAGCCCAGAAGAAATAAAGGTAGATCATAAGGACAACGGGGAGCTCTAGCAAAGGCTGAGACAGCGCTTAAGCTTCCAAAACATGTCTAATGCAGCCAGTATCGAAATTGGAAAATAGACAGGCTCCAGCCCTCTCTCAGCTCGTCTACAACCAATTCGGTGTCCCACCATGGATGGGGAAAGGCAACGCCTTGCAGAGTGCAAATAACCAGATCAGCAAATAGCCAGGAGGAATTACCTGCTCACTCACTGTCCTTGGAGAGAGTGAATGTTCCTCCAGACCAGCTGCGGTGCGGCATACAGGCGCGATGAGCCCTCCTGGCGCTGCCCCTGGCGCGTGAACAGCGAGGTGTCCTGCAATGACCATTTGCTGGTGGCTGTGGCACCAGCAATGCTGGTGGAGGAAGCACCCCCACCCCTCCTCAACGCATTTTCCTGGGGTTGAGCTTCCTCTGTCACCACTGGCATGGCTCGTACCACCCCCTGTTGACTGAGGAGTCTGCAATAGCCCTGCAGCGAGGTGAAAGCTTGTCTGCCATGCAGCCCTGCAGCGGTTCCTCTGGTGATGGAGTGGCTTTGGGTTTTTCCAGTGCCTGATGTTTCATTGGGCAGTGCCCTTCCTTGCCAAAACAGTCTGTGCACATTGCTTGGGGGGGACCCGTTGCCCTGGAGGGTCCTGAGGTCTTCTCTCTACCTTCTAGACTGTCTTCTTGCTGGGGCTGGAGTGGGGACTGCCACCTGCTGTCACACTGCTGAGCCCCAGCACACAGCAGCCCCAGCAGGCCCCCAGTCCCATTCACAGAGCTGTTGGAGAGGTGAGGGCTGTGGTTTGCAGGTAGTTTTGTGATTATTATAACTGGGTTTCACTCTGAATCATGGTAATTCTCTTATTTTCCATAGTTCTCATCAGCCAGCAATTCTGAGAAAATGTGGCACTGTGAACTTCTGACCTGCTGACTTGGCGACTGCTCTGCAGTTGCAGGTGCCTGCTGGCCAGGGGCTCCTCCTTGGCTTTCCATTGCCACCTGTTTACAAGAAGAGCTCAGACAAGTTGGTCAACAAGCTCAAAGGTCCTTGAATTGCGGTCTTGGGCAAACAGATTTCCCCTTCCCACTTGCCAGGTTGTCCGAGAGCAGCCTCAGAAGTATTTCTGCGTTGTCTGTCTGTGTGTTACAAATCAGCCTTTGAGATTAATTCTGTTGCAGTGTATACTCAGTACAGAGCTTAGCTCAAATACTTGAGTTTCCAGGGACTGCTTCTGCCTTTCTTGTGACTGCTTCTTCATGTGTGCTTATAAGTAGCTACTGACTTATTCGTACACCCAACTCATTGATCCCCATCTGCCATCGTTTTCACATCATGTTCGTTGTTAGTACTTTAGTTTTCAAAGTCATACAGCTCCTGGGTTTCGCCACTGTATAGAAAACACTTCACTTTCCATCATCCTCAGGTGTTGTCCACCAACTCCTGTTGTCTATGTCAAGGCTATCACTAGCAGTATTAACCGTGAGCAGTCAAAATCGAGCCTGGAGGGAGCTCAGCTCCTAGCATCTCTCTGTGTGATGCTTCCTGTCCGCAGCTTGGTGCTGTGGTGGCCAGATGATGGCAGCTGTATCTCCCATCAGCCTGGTGAGGCTTCAAGGGAGGGACAAACCCTGTCACCAGATGCAGAGCAGCTGGCTGTGATCAGCAGACTCACCAGGGTATGTCAGAACAACGCAACACTAGCTACCAGTAGGCAAAGCTATGGTGAAGTGTTATCTGTGGAGAACTTAGGCATCTCCTGGTATGGCTCTGAGGTCCCTGTCTGATTCTGGATGCTGCTGGGTCAGGATCCTCGTGCTTCCAATCTCTCCATCTCAGCTCCCCATCAGCCACCCTCCTGGGTCTTGCAGCTGCTTATGGTCCCCTCCTCCCTCCACTCACAGGTTTTATTACTGACGATGTGCACTTGTGTTTTCCCCTTCCTCTGCAGTTTTCAGCCTGTCTCAGCCCCGCGAGTGCTGGCCGCATGTGGCACAGTGCAGGTGGCAGTCTGGCTGTTTTCTCGCTTCCTTGCTGGCAGCTCTGTGGTGGGGTTGTCTGGAGGCCTATCCAAAGTGCATTATTGCCCGCAACGTGCTCCAAAGGACCTTGTACTGACACCAGTGTCCACCACACCTTGGCTGGAAATGGGGTTTCCTTAGCAAAAGAAGCCAGCGAGACAAAATACTTCTGTAAGGTGAAGCATAACTTAAATTCTGCCTTTCTATTTGTTCCCTCACATTTAATGTTGTTCAGATGTATTGTGAAACTGCACATTTTTCAGCTCAGAGCATAGTAGAGCTGTTACTGGCCAGACCTTTCTTCCCCGGTCCTGGAAAAGGGATTTGTTTGGTGGTCCCTGATCCTATTTTGGCTGACTTATTTTAAAGCCTCGTTGCTGGTGTGAGTTTTCATGTGCCAATTCCTTTAAAATTCTGTACTCTTCGGGTTCTTCATCCTTACTGAAAGCTGGGACAAAGTAATCAGGTAGTTTTCAGGACATACCTGGATAATCTTGTTGTTTTTATCAGTAGCAGTACTGGGTAATCTCACTCTTTACTTGTAATTTTTGTATGTATGTAGTGCTTCACATCTAAGGGAAGAATTTGCTAAAAGTCATTTGATCTTTACACTTCTTGATCTCTAAGACTTATTTCTGTTCTGCACAACCATTTTTGCTTCCCTTGTAAGCTCTGACTGAGATTGTTTTCCAGCCAAAGAAAGCCCTTCTCATGGATTTTCCCTGTGCTCCTGGTACAGATTGCTGATAAACGGGACAGCTCGGGTTTGATGGGCTCCTGCCTCCCTTCCCTGCCAGGGATGATCTCTGTCTCCTCTGCCTCCCGGAGAATGTCCCCTGCTGGCTGCAGCCGCTGACACGTCACCGTGGGACAGTGCCCCTGGCCAGGTGAGAGCGGTGCTGGTGTCACCACACACAGGGGACACCATGCTGCCCTGTGACATTCGGGCTCCGCAGGGCCTCTGCCCTGTGTGGCTTCTCACGGGTTTCTCACGGGAAGACGCGATGTTGCAACAGCAGATCTTGACCAAGACAGAACTACAGGGTTGGGAGCAGAACGTGTCAGTCTTATTTTTAGCATGGAAACCCTGTGAAATGCCAGTGTGAGGCTGACTGCATCAACCTCACGCTACGACCAGCCCTGCCTGTTGAAGCTGTTTCCCCTTTCCCCTTCGTTAGCATTGCACAGGAACTGAACTGTGGCAGATAACGACTGCGCAGGGCTCTCTGTGCTCTCGAGCCCTCTCTGTGCTCCTGCAGCATCAACGCTGAAGGGACTGGCCACGTGTCTGTGCAAACATCGCAGGGAGGGCATGGCAAAGCTGGTGCTCCACAGCTGCCTCCCTACCGCTGCTTCGGGGCTTGCAGAGTCCCCTGGGGGCTGCCGGGCAATGCTGTGTGTGGAACAGCTGCGCTGAGAAACCAAAAGCACAGAGATACCGCCAAATCCTGAAAGCAGCACCCAACTTGCTAAAATGCAGAACTCCCTGACCTGTGCCTTTCAGCCCCTGGGAGGGGGAGTGCTGCTGGAGCCCAAACCTCTGGTGAGAACTCACATTTCAGGCCTGTCCAGATGCCACCGAACAGCGAAATACTGACTTATGCCAGGCCTTGCCTTTCCTCCCTGGAAGGGCCAAAAATGCTAAAACTAATGGCTACTCGCTTAGATGCAAGATTCTGGCTTTTCCTTGCCTTCTTTTTTTTTAGCCTAAATTTTGACTGCAGCATCAATTTGCTCGTTTAAGGATTAAGCTATTGCTAGCATCTTTTTCTTTTAAGGGACAGAGAGATTATATCTTGCTTACATGTTAGCAGAATGCAGTGGTCCAACCTGGCTTGTTGGAGATGCTTGTGGACTGTGGCTGCTGTTCCCCACAGTTATTAGCCCAGCTCTTGTGTGAGGAAATGGGAAAGATTTGTGGATAACATGTTGCTGTCCTCATGGATTGCTATTCCAGTGCTGTATGATGGCTGGTAATTTGTTGAGGCCAAGGAGCTGATAACTCATCTGTTCTATTTACCTGGAGCACTCAGGGAGCTAAGGTTTTGTTCAGACTGAAAAAAGGTGTCAGAAACCTATCATAAACATAATTATAATTTGACATGTAAACCAGGTTTTTTTTCTCCAAGGTAGTACATACGTTTTCAGGTAATCATAAAGTTCCTTGCTCGTCCTTAGTTTGCACTATAAATATCCTATTATAAGGCAGATCTTATATAAGTCTCTTCTCACAATCTCTAGTACAGGTTTAACATTGATAATAGAGAATTCTGATGTGTAGTGGTAATAAGTATTTACTTAGAGATGTATTACTATGAGAGAGCTTTATTTTCACTTGCAAAAGAATCTTTCCTTTTTTGTTTTTGTAGCATTCAGTCCACACAACAAAAAATATTCCTTAATAATGACACAGGTTGTGAAGTCAACAAATTTCCACTTTACAATAAGAAAAAGGAACACAATTCTTTAAATTTAGAATGTGAACAGTAAGAGACCTCATTTTGCTTCCTACAAGAAAAAAACATTCACTTCATACAGCTCTATATGCAGTAAGCTTGTCTGTGTATAGGGTTGCCAACTATATGTATTTTTTAGTGCAGCTGTTGTACTGGTTTTGGCACTGCAGGGATTGAGTGGGCAGATATGTTACGCTTACCTGCTGACCGGGGTGAAACCATGGCAGCTGTTTAGCTTGGCAGAGCACCTTGTCTGTGATCCTTCCTTGGTTTAAAAACTGCAGGCTTGGGTAAGAAGAAAGTGTTCTGAAATGGTTTGGTTATAAAACAATAGCAAATGGCATTTCAACATCAGTTACTGTTTGCTATTCTGTGAGGCCACATGCACAAAAGAATTACTGGTTTGTATTTCAGAGTAGACGGCCCCGTTGGAGCCCATTTTAAATTGGACAAGGTGCCCCATGTTAACAGGAGTTTGCAAAAAGTTGTCTGCTTTCTGGATTAATGGTAGGATAACAGGCTGATATGAATCAACCTTCATCTTTTTTTTCAAAATAATGAAAATTTTCACAGTAGTCTGTTTGGAACAGGCATTCGTTATAACCAATGAGATGCAAAATCCCAGAAGGGGATCCCAGACCCAAAAGTGTTTTTGAAGACCCTCTGCACTGCTTCTGAAAACATAAGTGTTTTTCCTTGCTGAACACCTCTTGCCTGGAAATGTGAGTGATGCCAGTCATGAAGATTGACAGCATACCATAAAGGAGAGTGGGCTAACAGGGACCCTAAGCCTCTTGCACTCTGAGGACAGTTAATTGCAGCATATTTGTTGACAACTACAAGGGTGGCAACTCTTGTGCATCTCCATATAGATGTTTTTTTAAGATTAGGTACTATTTGTCTTTATCTTTTTCCTGCCTTTGAAAAGAGACTTTAAAAGGCAGAACAAGGGCCAAACAGCAATGTGCAATTATTAAGTTGGTTGCATACACGTTGCCCATTTGCTCTGCTTGCAGTGAAATACCAGTAATGGCAGAGCATTAAATAATACATCAAAAAAGAAATTCAGAATGTAAATGATCAAACGAATACCTGAGTAGTTTCATCCATTTTTATGCTGCAGTTTCTCCCTGTGACTTCTGTCATGCTGGCACCTCTGCCAAAGTATTGACACAAAGCAGGTAGATCTCATGTTTGGATGGGGAAATACTTTCTGTGATGGAAATAGTTTCCTGTATTGTTCGATCAGTGTCTAGACAGTGGTTTCAGCACATGGTCTGCAGACACTAGAAGGTAGCAGGCTACTTGTAGGGGAACTATTTGTAAGTTGTCACTAATAAGGTTAATTATCTGCAGGTTTAAATGAGGAGAATATGGGTTTTCATTCCCTAGAGGAATTTTTTAGGGGTTTACAAGTCAGAAAACACCAAAAATCAGGGACCATGTAGCTAACCAAGATACAGCTATCACACTTCAAAAACTCCACTGTGTTTCCCAAGCTGACTTTAATTTATTGAAGTGATTGCGATAAACTGTTAGATGAAATTTTTATGCAGATAGATACGAAGTAGTCACACCCTGGCACTGGCTCCACTCTCAGCCCATGTTTCTATTTGTGTAGCATCCTTCTGGTGGCCTGAGACCTCCCTTTGTGGCTTAACTGTTTTGAGCTGCTCAGTTGTCACTTCGCTGTGGGGTGGGAAGGTATGCCATGCATAGTCAGCAAGCACAGATCTTATAGAGGAATTTGGTCCCTGGAAAGCCAGACTTTAAAACTGATGCCTGGTCTGGGATCCAGCTAGGATAGATCAAGGGTCTCTGTATAATGCATGGAAAGAGCTAAATGTCTCTAAATGGGGTGCAGGAGAGCTGCTGAATCCCCACTGTGCACTGTCGTTCCCCCTTTCTGGGCAGGGACAGGTGTCTTTTAAGGGAGCAGCTGAGGGAGAAAAAAACCCAAATCCAAAGCAGTGCTTCATCACACAGGGCAATGCCAAGCAGCCCTCAGCTGTGGATCTGCCCCATCTCTGCTGAAGGGCCTTGCAAACCTCACCTGCACCAACGGTAGATCCTCCAAAAACTGTCTGTGGGTGGTGAGGCAGGGATCAGGGCTGCGTCTGCTTCGCGTTGCTCACTGCTGTTTTCTGGGCGTCAGCGTTCCTACAGTGTGAAGCTGTGACGACTTGGGCAGATGTGATCACCTCTCACCAGACAGGACACCCATTGATGATTTGATCGCAATAAAGTACAACAAGCAGCCTGTCACCAGAGTTTATGGTAGTTGCTTGAGTGTGATCAGCTCTTCACAGTTTTATACTTGATATACACAACGCTAAGGCCCTGTTCTGTGGTCCACAGTGCTTTGCATAGCTCACTTTCTCCATGTAGCAATAGCTTTATACCCGCAATTATTTTAGACTTAAAAATGCCAGGGTGATGCCACAAGCTAATACAAGTGTTATGTGGCAGGAATGAGACAATAGCATCATGGCACTGCCTGACTCCTGCAGTTTGCACAGAAATAGCTGCATCCTGGCAACAGCAGTAAGCTTTAAAATTATATAGGTTGGCAGGAAACTACCACTGTATGGGCAAATTCTTTGATGTGAGGAGCACAGATGTATTAGGTTTGGCATTGCAGTACAGGGGCTCTTTCTTGGTTTTAAGTGACTATATATATTACAGTAGTAGAAGTGGATTTGTATATTACTGTAAAGGTGCTCAATTTCCTATGTTTAGCTGCAAAATACGTACAAATAAGCGCGTGGTGGAAACAATGGCCTTATCATCTATTCTCCACACCACGTGGATCTCCCTCTTAATCAGGAGACACCTGAAGCTACGATAAAACAATACAAGACAATAGTCAGAGCTGGAGTCAAGTCACTGAGGACAGAAGGACAAAATTAAAGTTAATATCAGACCTCTTGGAGGGGGTTGCCCCTTTTTGTAGATATGCCTATACTTACAATGATTGCTAATACTGTAGATGGCCCCATTCCCTCTTCTTCAAAACTTCAGCAGCCCTGTGTCTTTTAACACCTATAGCGCACTACATCTTTTTTATATCATGACTTGATCTGTGGGTGGCTGTGACTCTCGGCTTTGGTTCATCCTGCACCTCTTCAATATACAAGTGGGGAACAGAGAAGGAAATTCTGGAAATTCCTTGGCTGCAAAGTAATAGCAAAATGCATCCAAACAACAGTTAGAATTTGCTAAGCATGAACATATCTGAATAGAGATTTTAGCTTCCGAGAGCAGAGAACAAGCTCCAGAAACATCCACTGCAAACCGCAAGAGCAGTGTGATGTAGAAAGGTGAAAAACATATGACAAACACACACAAATTCACAGAAACAATTTGGATTGCTTTCTGGATCAACTTTGTTTCGTGAGAGCTTGTTGTTATCTTCTTTTTGAGACATTTGATGACTTCTACTGAGCAAAAAATCACAATCCCTAAGGGAATAAAATACCCAAAGATAATGGAGAATAACAATGAATAATTAGGTTGAATAGATTGTTTCCGAAAACAGAATTTTTCCGTTCCTTTTTGAAATTCTGGACGCAAGAAGGAATAAATTATCAGTGCTATCCAAAGAAACCCACAGATAGAAGCTGATTTCAGTGGGGATCGAAGAATCTTTGCTTTTAGAGGGAACTTGATTGCAATGTATCGATCAATTGCTATCAGGGTGATGATAAGGATGCTCATAGGCATGTTTGTAAAATAGATGTTCCGTATGGTGGAACATAGCTTGTCCATGGGATGGTTATACTTGGTAAAATATAATAGGAAAGGCAGGGCAAACAGCAGGAAACTGTCTGCAACCATGAGGTTGATCATGTACACCCTGGTCTCAGTCCACCTCTTGAGTTTGCAGCAGAAGACCCAGAAGGCAATTGTGTTCAGAGGGATCCCCAGAGAGAGCACTGGGATGTAGACAATCAATTGAAATAGCACGACGCCATTCTGCAGCGTGTCACCCTCTTCCGTGCAGTTATTCATGTTGGGCCGTCTCTGCAAGAAAAGGGTGCAGGCATGAGAGTGGGGACAGGTCCTCTGGGCTGTCCTGCTGCAGTGTTCCTGCTCTCAGGGCTCTGTGCCCCCTCATACCCCTGCTCTGCATCTCGAGGCAGCCCCAGGAGGGGCTTGCTGGCTCATCAGTACCGTCTACCCCTCCACCAGTGAAGTAATGCTGCCACTTGCCACCAGCTAACACAAAACCACAGAGGCAACCCTCCCTTGCAGCTACTATGGCGTTAAGCCTGCCTTGCTCTCCATCCAGTCCTGGGTTGCACAGTTTGGGTAATAGCGAAGGGTCTGCAAAGCAGAATGATAATTTTTGTGATCCCTTATCTTTGCTGCTGCTGTGGCTATCAGAGAACCACTGGCTTTAGGGCATCCCAAAGCAGAGCTAGGCAGCACTCCCCCTTGGCCCTCCAAGGTCCTTGCTTTGCTGCTGAAGCCACTCCATGGGTTTGCTCTGGGTCTTGCTAGGCCTGCGAACCCCCACAGCACTTGAGCCCTTCCAGCTGTGGAGTAGCTTAGGTGGCTTTACTCCTGGGGGTAGTGGCAGTGCTGCTGCAGGCTGCCCCCAAACACAAACCTGCTGCTCTTGCTGGGGGATGCTGGGAAGGAACAGCTCAGCATGTACCACCAGCCCCAGCAAATAACAGGGCTCCAAAGAAAGAAGTGAAAGTGAGCACACATCTGATTTCACCCTTCAAAGATGGGAAGCCAAAATGCTGCAGGAGCAGAAAACATGACTCCAAGACTGTCTCCCAGTATTCCTTTAAATATTTCAGGGCATCTGCTACCAGTAAGGGGGCTTTAGATGATGAATCAGACTTAGTCTGCAGCTCATAAAGGAAGTGTTTACAGTGAGGCATAAACAGCAAACGCCCAGATCCATGTTATCTCTTATAAATACATTGCCTTGTAAGTCAGCAGCTTCTAAGCATCAACACCTAAACTGTAGTGAAAATGTCTGATTGCACGAACTAAGCAAAACTGTTTTGAGTGTCCAAGACAGAGAGGCAGATCTAGCAACCATGGAGGAAAGTGCAGCACCTGCCTGGCACCAGAGCTGGTATGGTGAACCACTATTGAACCACTGGGATATGGACGTTTTTAGGGTGGAATTTATGGAGGAACTAACAGCCAGTGTCCTGGTTCTCTTTGGCATTCAGCCTCACAGGTCCTGCACTGTGGGAGCACCTATGCTGCAGCTGTTCCCTGCCAGCCTACCACAGCCACCCTGCAGTGAAAAAGCCACTTTTTGCATGCGTAGCACTGCCCCAAGGAGCAGCTGAGCCCCTGGACTGGGCATCCCAGCTCCACCGAATCCCCCCATGTGAGCACAGAGCTGCTGGTTCCCAAGGTCCTGTGCCGCAGCGTGCCCGGGTGCATCCACGCTCATGCAAGAGGCACAGTAAGAAGTGCTGGTGTGAAACTGCAGCAGGGGATGAAGACACCCCTGAATGACACATGTGGCTGCAAAACAGCAAGGTGTAACAGCTGTAGAAGCAGCAGGAATCTGAAGCATCTGGGTACACCCAAGGACTGGCAGCAAGCAGCCCTGGCTAGCCCTTCAGATAAGAGGTAAGAAAGCACACTCTGGAGTAACGAGCAGAGCACACTGCCACACACCAGTGTGGGAACAATTAAAAGACATTACCTGCTTCTTGTGGGGCTGTCAGGTGGGGTTAGTCCTCAGGTCGCAGTGTGGATGCGGGTGTCCTGGCAGGGGAGGAGATCTCTTGGGACCACGGGTGCCAGTGCAGGGTACTGCTCTGTGCAGGGCACAGCTGCCTGGGAGCCTGATGTTGACAGCTCGGGAGCGCTGAAACACAGCAATGAACTCTTGTTCCCCAAAAGTGCTTCATTTATCGCCTACTTTTGGGGACGGTTGAGTCTCTGGTGCCCCCTGTTGTTTTACATCAGCTCAATGCTTCACTATCATTTTTTCCACCCAGTCTGCGCTCCCCCCATTCACCTCACTCAAACTAGCAATTAAAATTTAATGTTTTCAGTTGTGGGAAAACAAACAATTACTGAAATGAAACCCACAATGGTTGTAAATTGCCGTTTTGGCAGCAAAAGGCCTCCCAGGGAGCACAGCAGCCCCTGCAGCCTCCGGTGCAGTTGCAGAGCATCCCCCAGACAGGCGGCCGTGCGGGGGCCAATGGCCTTTCCGAGGGGGCACGTTGGTGCTCTGTACCCTGTGACAGTGAACCCAGGGTGAGGGGACCCAGCATTCTTCTCTTCGGTTTCTTTACAGGAAAGGTGACAGATGTTACGGGCCTGCTCATTCTCTGCAAAGCAGCCGGGTGTCTGACACTGCTCATCAGCGTTGCTGGAAAGCCCACGATGGTTGCTGAAAACCGGACATGGGTGAGATATACTGGTGTGGCAGTGAGCACACGGTAGGTGTCAGGACCTTTAGAAACACGTTTAAGAACATGCACCAGTGGTATTTTATAGTTATTTTTACAGCTTTCCTGTCTGTTGGCTGCAGCAGTTGCAGTCCCATCTATGTAAGCCAGCTGACAGGAGCTGGACTCTGATTCCCTTGGGATCAGTCCCATTAATTCGTGTCTCTGGAGCTCGTGGTCCCAAAGGTGACAAGAGCAGATTACCATGGTGTAAGCCCAGGGAATAGCAACGTGGTATAGCATAGTGGTAAAGGTCTAGACAGAGTTAAAAGGGCTGTTTTGTAGGGCCACATACTTAGTAATATGCCGGTACCATCTGAACTCCCCCAGCCCACCAAAGGAATATGCTAAAAATGAACTGGATTATTTTAATAATGCATACAACCTGAAATACACAATGAGGTAAAACATGATAAATTCTTTTGTACATGTTGGAAATAAAGATCAATTGACTTCAGCTGCAAAATGAACTAAAATAGAAAGACATACATGGGTCACCTGTCTTCCTGTAAAAGTAAAAAGTAGGTGGTGGTGGTTGGAATGGACACATGCTAATGATCAGTGATTAAATACAGATTTGTACACATCTCTGTGAAATAACTTATTTGTTTAATAGAAGCATAGAGTATAAATCGCAATTAACTTAGCAATGCTAAACCTAAGAAAGCTCTCCCTGGAGAGAAAGAGCTGTGGGTATCACAACAATACTGAAGCTGTGTCTTCTCTTGATGTCACAGAACTGTTGTGGGGTTTTTTGGGTTTGGTGTTTTTCGTCCCCCTGCCCACCCACCCGCTCTCCACTTCCTTTATCAAGTGTATGTCTGCAAGGAGTGGATTTGATCTGTTTTTTCAGTGCTGGGTTTGGGCAGTAGGAGAGCTTCGTGGAACTCCTTGGTCACAAAGTAGTAGCAGACGCTGTCCAGGCAGCAGTTGGACGTGGCAACACACCTCGTCACAGAGGAGAAGTTCCTCATAACCTGGATCAGGAAACAGGTAGCTCCAACGCTCTCCATTACGAACCTGGCAAGTACCCCAAGGTAGGCTGGCAGAAAACATATTAGAAACACAATCAGATTTGCATAAATAATGTAAAGAGCTTTCTGGATTAATTTTTCCTCTGGTGAATTTGTGTTCAGACGTCTCTTAAGGTTCCTAATGACTTCTGTAGAGCAAAAAGTCAAGATTGCTAATGGAAGAGTAAAAACAAAGAAAATTGAAAGGAGGTTCAGAGTAATGGATGTGGTGGTGTCTTTCTGAAAGCAGAGAGCAGCCTGTCTCTGCCGAAGCTGTAAGGCAGCACCGATTATCACGGAGGACCACAGAAGCCCACAGAGAAGGGCAGCCTTTGATGGAGACCTGAAGGTCCTGGCTTTCAAGGGATGCTTTATGGCGATGTATCGATCAATGGAGATAAATGAAATGATGTAGATGCTCACAACCATGTTGATAAAATACATCGCCTCTATAAACTGGCAGAGTTCATCTCGAGTTGACTTATTCCAGAGCAAATAAGCCATGAAAGGTAAGGTGCAGATGACGAAGCAATCTGCAAAGACTAAATTTATTGCGTACACCCTGGTTTCTGTCCACTTCTTTATCTTGAAGAAAAACACCCAGAGGGCAAGGGCATTAAATAGTGCTCCAAAAAAGAAAATGAGGATATACAGAGCAAATTCAATGAGACGAACATGCCGATAGATTTGTAGATTTGAGACACTGCAGTTGTTGGACACATTCATTGTCCTGATATGTAGATGTTGCCTGAAGTTCTGAGACCTGAAATGGCAAAAGACATGTTAAGACTTTCCTCCTACCTCTTAATAGACGCATGGCTCCTATAAAAACGGGTATTTAAGTAAATATTTGCTTTGTTATGAATGTGAATTTGAGTCTACAGTGATGGCCTTCTCAGCCTGTAACTGGGATACATCTTTCTCAAGCTTTGTTTATGTTTATGAGTTAATATCTCAAGGTACACTCCCAATAGGACATGGCACTCAGCCTTTATTAAAGAGGGAGATCTTGAAGTAGGAGGCACAGAATAGCACTCAGAAGATCCCCACAGGTAGCGGAGGCATCCTCTGCCAATGTGAACACTAATTTCTTAAGCCAGACTGTGCAAATGAGGTAGAATTACTCTTAGCTTGGTTTTGCGTGAGGCAGGGATTGCAGCAACCAGAGCTAAAGCCCAGCATGACCCATGAGCAAAAGCTCTTCTACCAGTTCTGCTGGCCCAGGAGACACTCGGATGGTGAAGGGCTGCAAGGGCACAGCAGATGTCACTTGATAGACATCCTCATGCTCTGGCTCTAACTGGGCAGGTTTCTAAGCCTTTAGGGTGCCTTGGGCAGCTGGAGCTCCTGCTCCAAGTTGAGGATAACAGAGCTGAATCTGAGTTGCTGTATCCCAAAGGCATGCTTGAAACCCTGAAGGAGTGGGTGAGGCATGCTGCTCTCCACCTCCTTGGGAAGGCAATGTGAAAGTGGAAGGATTATTCTGATTTTAAGCCCATTTGTTCCAGGAGAGAGTACAAGTCTGCAGATGTAAAGCAGAAAGACACATCTGAAAGAGGAAACATCAGTGCAAAAGAAGAAACTTGCCCTTAAGGGCTGCATTAGATGGCTCCTGCTCAAGTCAGGCTTCCTGCCACCCTGGGAAACCCATGAGATATATAAGCAGTAGGTACTGAGCCTCTGTCACACTGATAATTATGTACATAATTATCAGATGTTTTGCAAGGGTGTCAGTTGTGTCAAGGGTGTGAGTTCATGGGCTGATAAAAATCAGCTTTCATCAGACTCCATCCTGTACAAAGTGGCTCAATGTGACATGCACATGGAACAATTCTCTGAAGTGATGATACGTAACTGAATTTCTGCTTGCATCTAAATGCACTTTGGAAAGAATTTAACCTTTAAAATAAGTTATTTACCACTCTAACAGGAGAGCAAAGTGGTGAGTGAGTTGGTGAAATCCTACAGCTTTCAGAGGTGTAGCAAGGGATGCCATGGTGGAACATGCCTCATTAAACAGTTATTTGCCTCTGCAAACAGTTCAGACATTGTGTTCAGATAGCGAGGGCACTGCTTGCAAAATCAGACTTCAGTTGTGAAGTAGCACATAAATAACTCAATTGCTGGGGGGATGTGTAAGTGCCTTAGGCACGAACAGACACTAATGTGACTCCTGTGTAGAGCTCTCTCCCAAGTCTTGTCTGCTCAGGTCTGGTTTCCTAACAGAGGCTTGCTGCTGGCTGCCTGCACCCGAGGAGGAGTCTGACAGCTGTCACGCGAGGAAAACCTCTCTGAACTACGGTAAGCAGCAGCAAGGAAACACCTTCCACCAAGGGCTGAAACTGCCACATCGTTATGCTCACTAACTGCACGAGGCAGGTGCCTTTGCTGGTGTGGCTAGTGCCCAGGGTGCTTTTCACTGGCCCCGGTCTGCAACGCCAGCAGCAGCCTCTGTGCTGAAGTACAGCGTGGGCACACCACATTGGTGTGCTCTGCAGTGTGAGAGGGCTCTGGCCGACACCGTTGTTGGAGATGTGGCCCCAATGCTGTTCCCAGCATCCGTGACCTGCCCTGCCGTGGAGCTTTGGTGCAGCTCAGGGCTCACAAGTGCTCCAGGCCATGAGTGGCCCAGAGACTGGGGCAAGGAGGGAGGAAATGAGCAAAGGGTTTCAAGCAGGTCATGTAGCACAGATAGGATATGGCTGAGCACAAAATATCTTTAAACAGATGAAGTTTGATAAGCTAGCATATCCTGTGGCTGCTGGAAATGTTTAAGTTGGGGTAAATGAGATGGCTGCAGCACCAGAGAGACTGGGCAACTACTTGCAGCTTTGAGAAAACGGTGGAGACAGCTGTAAAACAGCATCTTGCTGCTGCCAGAGGACCAGGAATAGGCTGGGGCTTGACAGACAAGGTCACCAGTACTGTGGAGTGTGTTCTGCTTTTCCCACCATCATAGACCAGGGAGAGCTGATAAGCTCTTAGAGTAAGAACAGAAACAGAAAGGTTCAGAGATCACAACCTACTGCGTGGACCTCTGCACTGCCCTGCAGAGATCCGGTGTCCGAGCCTCCTCTGCCTCCTCCCAGCCACAGCAGGACCCTGAGCAGCAGTTCACAGAGAGCAATAGAGAATGAAACAAAGTGATGTTACCTGTAGGTTTAATGCCACAAACTCAGCAGCAGGTCCCACCGGAGGCAGGGCAGGTAGGGGCTGTGCAGCTGCGCATCCCAGCCGGGAGCAGGGCCGACCAGTGGGATGGAGGATGCTCACGGGCCGTGTGCACAGGGCAGGTGCTCAGCACTGACAGCTCGCTAGGACTTGAGGGTTTATATAGCACCTCCTCCTCCTGCGTGGGAGAAGGTTTCATGTCAGTTTGGCCTTGAATGTCAATCTGCTGTCCATCTGGTGGCAATACTTTCCAGTAAGATCTAGCAACTCATCACTCAGCATTTTCTAAAATTGTGTGTTCAACGGCTGGCAGTGGTGCTCAGAAACTATGGGTTTGAAATGCTGTGCTGAAACCTAAGCTAAGCAAGGCCAGGAGGATGCAATATCTGGTGCAGGGCCCTCCAGCTTGCACAGGTCTAGGTGGGGAGGTGTGCACACCAAGCAGCTTGGCACATAGCACAGGTTCTCTCTAGGCTGGAGAAAGTCCCCCAGCCCTCCTCGGATGGAGACGGCTGCACCCAAATGGCCACTTGGGATGGGTTTGGTGCCTGGGGCAGGGATAGAGCAGGAGACGGCCACGATGGGGCCAGTGGCAGGGCTCCAGCCTGCACTTCTGTTTGCATGTGGGCATGGTCAAAGCACCCGAGAGCTTCAGTCTGGTGACTGAGGGGAGAGAGCTCTAAGACCCAAAGGGTTCAGTGATGAGCTATTTAATTGGTGTCAATAATCAGCATGCAATTAACTAGTGGGGAATTGTCTCGCTTACCCTTAGTACCTGACCAGCTGTAACACTTCTTCATTGCAGTGATATTAGTGGCGGTTGGATGCTCATAAAACATAAGGATGGCACTCCACTGACTACTAAAACGTGTGAGCTGTGAGAGAAGAGAAACCATCCTGTTGGCTCTGGCTCGGGGTGAGAGCACACAGCACTGCTGTGGTGGGTGAAGGACAGCAGGATGCCCAGGTGGCCCTATCTCAGGATGCATTGCAGGGCATCAAGCAGAGGAAGCGCTGAAGCACAGCTGTCCAGCAAGGCTTGGCAGAGGAGAAAACCCAACACAAGATCCTGAAGATAAGACCTACTTGCTCTGCTCCGCCACAAGGCTTACGCACCTTATAACCACAGAGATGTTCGTGCTGATCACAGCCCTCAGGAGGCAACCAGGCATACAAAGCCCCCAGGTTTTTCTGTCACGGAGATCAAACCTTCAGTGCGTAAGGTAAGGGCCATGTCAAATGTCTCTGAACCACATGCTGGTAAGACCCTCAGATACCGTCTGGCATTTGTGGGGTGCTGTGCAGAACAAGGCAGGAAAGCGCATTGATACTTCATCCACCTCCTTCCCAGGGATCAAGGTGAAACTGTATGTCATGTAGTTCTGTGGATGCTCCTCCCTGCCTTTCCTGAAGAGAGGGGTGATGTTTGAGTAAGTCAGCAGTGTCAAAGGGAAGAGCACACTAAGGGTGCCAGCCACATGCAGACCCGGCTGTAAAAGGAGAGGACATAAAAGCAGGAGGAAATTTCTTAGGGCAGAGAAAATGAAAGGAGCAGGCTAAGCTTTCCTACGGAAGATGCCAGCTCCACCTGTATGTGCTGCTGTCCAAAAATCTGGATATAGTGCCTGGGACAGGAGCAGTTTCAAATAGACATACCGCACTGAGTGTGCTTGCTGCAGCCCCTTGAAGCTGCAGAGTGGATGCACCGACTGGGGGGAAGGAAAAAGGCAGGGACGCCCATCTCCCAGGCAGGTAGACAGGGTTTTGGACTCTGAAATGCTAAGTGGACAGAAGTCACAGGCTAGTGGGGAAGGGAGCAAACACCTCCCATTGTGAGGGGTGATGCTTTGGGGCAGCAGTATGCTTCAGTGTCTGGTGGTGTGGTGTGATGGAAACGATACAGAGGAAACTACCAGAGCACGGTGCTTTCCCTTCCAGGGGAGACTTGTTGATAAGCGTGTTTGTGTCCACGGAGTGAGACAGCATCGAGATGAGTCACACGAGTGTCAGCTCTGCAGGAACGCAGCTCAGACCCGGGTGCCAGACTGCGCCTTCCCGAGAGCCCACTGCTGGGGACGTCACACCGCCAGCCCTGCCGCAATGGGGACAGACACCCACCGTGGGAAGAGGCTGGTCTCCACCGCTGTGTGCAGGTGAGCTGTCACCTGGGGGGAACTGGGGCCTGTGGAACCCCTGCACCCCAACGGAGCGGCTGTTGCCCACCCTGTTGCAGAGAGGGTTGTGCAGCAGTGGAGCACGGGGGTGGGAAAGGCTTTGGTGTTAGCCAAGTAGGACTGGGAGAAGGTAGGTCTGTGCCAGTAAGGCCAGCAGCAAGCAGGGTGTCTTTCCTGGAGACAGGGATTTGTTCCTCTAAGGAGGACAGAAGAAGGCTGTGCATGTTGGGTCCTCCTGAGGACCTGTACATTTTCCTGATATTTTTTCACTAGTCTCCTACCAAATCCCAGTGCTGGAGGATGCTAAACTAACACACATTACATCTGTTTGGTTAAAATATAGTACACTAAGCAGAACTAGACAATGTGGTTTTGGTTGTGGTGTGAAGTGGGGGCTACGCCTACGGGGGATGCTGCAAACCTCTGTGAGACAGCGCGGGTGACCTTTGAAAGTATCACCTTTTCCGTGGAAGCAAGGCAAAACCACTTTTTTTTTCTTTTTTTTCCTTCCCACCCCTCAACCACAAGCTTCTCTTTCCTACGTTATCAATTTGACAGGTCACTTTGCTGTGCAGTCCTTTGGGTGTGGAAGGTCTTCGCCTTTATTAAAATTCCGAAGTCAAAGCTTGATTTATTTACAATTTAGGCTCACATGTCCAAGGAGGAGGAAAACAAGATGTAAGGATAGCACTGTTTGTAAGGAGCCATGCTGCTGGCTGCAGCAATACCCCGCTTGTACAATGCTGTAGAAATACATCACACAGGTGCCTCTGTTGTGAATGAATTTTACATATGACCTGCACACATACTGGAACGGATCGTTAGTGCTCTTTGGGCTGTACACCAGCCTATTCAGCCTCGTTAATGTTGATGCTATAGATTCATATAATTGATTTCTTGAGCTGAAAAAAACCATTGTTCTTATATAAATGTAAGACCTATTTTGTTTCTGAGTGTCCTGCACTTGGTTGGAGACACCTGGTGTGTGAAGAGTTACAGTAGATTTTTTTTTCTCTTTCTCACAACTGCAGGACAGAAAAAAAAAAGGGGAAAAAAGGATCGGTTTTTGCTAACGGGAAGCAACAGAGGAGACCAGAGGTAGGTCTGCTAATTGCAGCACGTGCTCGCCTGGCCTTGTCCTGTTCCCAGGAGAACAAATCAGTTTCTCCTCTGCTTTCACCAACCCATGTGTAATTTGCTTATAGTTATCCTCCCCATTTCCACATTTGAACAGAGGCACTTTCAGACTAGGAGGTGCAATCATTCCTGCAGTGTAGTACATGTGAGTTTTAGAGGCTTTGGTTTATATTTTTTGACTTTGCCCATGGGACTTTTTTGTTCCTGGTCTTCTAAGCATTACTGGCATAGACTAGGTTGAAATGTATATACACCGATTTCCTGAAAAGTGTCTTTAAAATTCACTGCCCTCTGGATTAATCACCCTTCATCTCCCACGCTTATTTTTCCACTTGTCTCCTAAACTATATTACATCTTATTTTTTATAAATGCATATGAGAACATGTAGCATAGATGAGAGGTTTTCCCCTGCAGAAGTGGCTCCATTGGCCCATGTGGGGGCATGTTCTACAGGACATACAAGAAATCCCCACCCAGCCCTCACCGTGGTATCCAGCCTTGCGCTCCGCACCAGCTGATGGGGGCACAGCGCCCCTCGACTGCTGCCTGGCCCAGATGCAGGGGGGTAATGAGCACACCATCGCTTTTTCGGGTGCTGAGGTGGCTGGCGGCTCCAGCATGGCACAGCTCAAGGCCGTGAGCAAACCTGGAACAAGCGGTGAACTGTGCATCTGCATGCATGATAAACAGAACAGGTAGAAATAGCACAGAAAAAAAAGTTGAAACCAGTGATATAGGGCCATTTTCTCATTTTCAAAGTCACCACTCAGGGTCCTGTGTCCTCAAGCGATCCTGCCTTGATGAACAAATGACCTCTCCCTGCCATACAGAGGCAATACACCCAATATATCATTAAACTGCAAAAGCTTTGCTGTGGGAGGCCAGAAGCACAAAAGCAGCCAGAAGTATGGGGGGAAGAGTTATCCATAAACATGATTTTTCAGAAGGAAAATTATCCAATCATTTGAGAGCTAGCAATAAATCAGGCAAGGAGAGGTGATAAATTCAAATCCATCTTGCATCATTTGTGAAAGGTGATAACACATCTGTGCCAAAAAACTGCTGGTTTATTACAGATCTCAAAAACATTCGTGAGCAAATGTTCCATCTGACCTGTTTCCATTTCCTGAAATGGAAAACGAACCTGGAGATACAGTTTAATAATAAGTTTAAGAAATGAAATTTCAGGAGTAACTCATTCTTTGATTCAATATTTTCAGAAGGTCAATGAGCTCACTGACTCTAGAGAGGGCAGTTAAGCGGAGATTATTAGTGCCAAGGAGTTATATTTTGATCTCTTCTCCATTACTGTGTGCCAGATAACCATGCACATTTCTGCTGGAGAGGTGAGCCATGCACAGGAAGGCAGCAGATAAGCAAAAACTCGCAGAACCGTGTGGAAAAGCGTAATGCAGTGCGGCAGCCCAGTTAGCGATGCGGCGGCAATGGCTGATAAAGCAGCAGTGTGGCACCATCACACATGGTGCTGCCTGTGCTCTGAGCCCACACAAGAAGGGGTGAGCATGTCCCCAGGGTGCCCCAGCACCCACCTTCACACCACAGCCCCCATGCCAGGCAGGGAACAGGTGTCCAGCCCAGGGATGGGGCCACGGCCCGACCGGAGGGCAGGGGCGCTGCCAGCAAAACGCACAAATCATCACAGCACATGCATAACAGAGCTCTCGTCATATACAAATTAATCTTAAAATAAGGTGGGGACCTGCAAAGTTCTCAGGAGAAGCGTATTATTTCTTTAGTCTGAGAAAGGATGGAGATCTCTAGCAGATGATCAGTGATGAAGCTGAGAGAGAAACTGTCAGCAGGTACCAGTTCTAGCCTAGCTTTCATTGAGATAATACATTTAACATTGCTAATACCTCTCCTCTGCCTTTGAAATCAAAGACTAACTCCCCAAAGGAACTTCAGCACCTTGATATTTCCATCCAGCTGAAAATCAGTAAGATGCAGGCTCTTAGGGAGCTTACCTAAATAGATTTCTGGGCCATTAAGTCCCCAGGTCAATGACAAGAACAGAATTTAGGAAACTAAGTCCCACAGGCTGTATTGCAGTGGGATACGATCAGGGGATTAGAACAGCCAGGCATGCAGACTGGACCTCCAAAATGAGAGCAATCAAAGATGCTCCACTACAGGTCTTGCACAGGGAGCCCAGTTTTTCACCTCTGCAAAGCTCCTTTGCTATCTTTCTGCCTTGCCTAACCCTCTCATTCCCTTGCTTCCCTCTTCACTTATTATTTAAGGCAGCACAGGGACTTTGCATTTCATTTGCAGGAAAGGTGCTGCACAGCAGCACATTTGTTTGTTTGATCATCTGGGAACTTGGCTGAAATTGCATAGCTGCTCATGAAGCTTGTTTTTCCTCTGAAAAAATAGGTATGAATTAACTAGAAACAAATGTGAAATCTCAAGAGATATTTTTAATGGATTTACTTTTTAGAATACAATTTTATATCCAACATATTATAAAAGCAGACAGAAACTTGCATCTTAGGGGCCCCCCCCAAAAAATAGACCCATCTGCAATAATTATGGAAAGCTGTCTGAAGTGAGGTGGCAGGATTTTATCATCCTCCAGCACAGCCATTTCCCAGTATCAGCCTTTGAGAGGCTGCACCAGACAGAGATAAACGCTATAGACACCACCTTACCTTCATCAGGACTTAGCTTTGGCCTTGTGTGTCTGATTAAATCAGACTTTTATAATCCCAGCTGTAAGCACAGTAAAATCATACAGACAGAGGATTATTTTTTTCCAGTAAAGTTTGAGGATCAGATACTTTCCATTTTTATTTCTTTATCTAAACGCAGACTCTCAGGTAACCAAACCGACTGCTAGTGCTACCTGCTGAGTTACATCCTTGGGCTTCAGAAACGCTGATGAGAAGACAACAGCACTCTGCTGGGCTGTGCCATCCTTAACCCAACACACCCTGAGCGTCCCAGAGGGAAGGCAAGAGGCAGCTAGTTTTCCCAAAATTCAGATTTTTTTTTTCTTTTTTTTTAATAACTTGGAAGTTCATTACAAGCACAGATACTGTCTCCTCCCCATAATAAGCATCCAATCAAAATAGAAAAAAAAAACAACCAACCAACCAAAAAAACCAAAATCATGCTTCACACCCTCCTTTTCAGTTCTAATTGCTGCTAGTAACCAAGCTGCAGGAAATGAGATAAATTCACTTTTGTTTTTTGCAAACACAGAGAAAATCCCCTTATCAGCAGGACAGAGTAATTTTTTCCCCCAGGACGGCACATTCAGACATCAGACAAAGTTCTCCTTTCCAAGGAGTGGGATACAGCCAGAACCTGCCTGTCTAGTAGGAAGTGCCTCATAGATTTTTCTTAAAGAGATTTTTAATTGCTAAGAAACAAATTATTCTGTGGCTGGTTTGCAGTTCAAGCTTTACCCTTTCTGTTAATGACAGGAGCTTCCGGACCAGCCCATGCTCTTCACAGCTTTACTCTGAAAGCCTCAACCTGGCCACGCTGAGACATACGTGAGTGCTATAGCTACATACATTTTGTGTAACTCCGTGTCCCAAAACAGCCAACCCTTGCCATCTGTTCTGAATTTATTTGCATTCGCAGCTTTGCAGCAGCTCCCTGCTTGGCAGTGAGACCCGCCCCCTCTAGCTTGGCCTCTGCCCTGTGGAGGTGCCCAGGCAGCAGGTGGGTGCAGAGGAGGGCACTGGAGGATGCTCTGCCCTGGGCGCTGTCCTGACCCACACCTGCGATGAGGTCGTGCCCGGTCTCAGCTCTCTGGGCCGGGAGAGGTGAGGAACCCGCTGCTGATGGCCACACGGTGGAGCACGGCAACGCGAACACGGTCCGGCTGCAAAGTCCGCGATCCTCACAGCTACTGAAGAAGCAAGCTGCTTGGAGCCTCGAGAGCTGCAATTTCTTGGAAATCTTGGGGCTTTCAGAGCTGAGACCAGGTCTGGGATTTGCTGCGAGCCAGGACCGACCCTGCCCACCTGGACACGCCAAGGGCACTCTGGACAGCCTCGGGCTGACATATCCTGGTTTGTATCCAGATATCACATAATGTTTAAGAAAACCTCCACTGTCCATGAGAACATGCTGTCACACAGCCGTTACTGATTAAAGCACCAAAGATACAGAAGAAGGGGAAACTGAACCAGTGTGAACGTAAGTAGAGCCGAAGTATTTTCATATTCATTCTCACTGACAGATGTACTATGCAGATTAATAACTCCAAAGGATATGCGTCCTTTGAACTATAAATATTTTCTGCTTTACGCAGTTAAGCACCCCAATGCCTAGAACTACACCCTCCACATTACAGAAAATTCTGTAGAAGGGGAGGCAACACTTAGAACCCAGAAACCTCCTCAAGCTTTTGCAAACATCAACCACACAGAATTGTTTTAAAATTCTTATATTTAAAATGAATAATGAACCCCTTTTAGTGATTACAAGATCTCTCCTTACAGCTGTGAAGCCCTCGGTGTTTATAAAGGCAAGTGAGGAACTGAATTTAGATTTAAATTTTGATTTTAAATCATGTGGTTCACCCTTGTGAGGACAAGAGGATGGTGTGGGCACCTGCAGGGCACGTGCGAGCCACAGAGCTCTCTCCCTTGCACAGCACAAGGATCTCACTATTACTCACCTGGCACCTTCCACGCCATCTGAGAGATGAGAAAAATAACTATAGCAGGTGGGAAAGACATCAGCAGAGCAGATGGAAATGGATTTCTTCTTCTGCCTCTTCCCCTTTGCCTCCCTATAAGCTTTGGCAGAGGTCTGTGTTAATATTGGAAACCTCAGGTTCCAGTGAGCCATCGGCAGTGGTGGGCAATGGAAGTCCCTGCAGGGGCTGTGTGATCCCCTTCCAATGGGACACAGTCCGAGACCACCTTCTTATGGTCACAGCCAGCTTTATGTGCTTTTTGGCCAAATTTCCACTGTATCATTCTTGTTAATACACTTACCGTGGGAGATTTTCCGTAACCTTTATTTATTGGAAAAAATATGACATGCAAAGGCAAGTCTTCACCAGATTCTTAGAGCTGGGCAGCACCAAGAGGGTCAAAAGTTTTATTTGGACCCACCAAAAGAGAATTGTTAGTGTCCCCCTCCAGATGAACAGGAAAACTTGGGATATTCTGGTGTAAACCCAACTCATTAAGATTTATAAGCATGTACTGTGTTTAGGGTTGACTTTGTGTGTTTTAAAATACAATTTTATGCATGAGCATAGTGACATTCAGGAGCACAAGACATTCTGCACCTCATGAATAGTCATAAGATTTATCATCTGGTTCCCTTCCCCTGTAGCACAGTGAGTGAGGTGGAAGTGTCTACAGCATTCCAAAAGCAACAAGATGCTCAGGTCAGCCCAAACTGAGCCTCAATAACTGAGGGAGTGAAGGTAAAATAGCATAGGAAAAAGGCAGGGTAAAATGAAATGTTTGGCTGGAAAAATAGATCACTTATGTGGACTATTAGCAAGCTTCAGTAATAAAAAAGTATTAATCTGATTGAAGACTTCTTTGCATCTTCACATGCCCTTAGAAGAGAGGGTGCCATCTCTTAGCTGTGTAATTCATATTCACTCTTAAATCTTTGCTTGGGCAAGAAATGGGCACAGGGGCAGTGCGGGTGGGACCAGAAACCCTGAGCAGGGGAGCAGAACAAAGCCCAAACACCAGGCTCAGCTCCCATAGGCTACAGCTTTTTTGCAAAAGAAAGGATGGAATTCTGATTGAAATTAATTAGCGGTTTGAGGCAAAAGCAATTTTGTACAGATGTTGTATTCCTCCCTGTGCATAAAGTGTTCCATTATCCATAGAATTACACCCAGTCCAAGGCAAGAAACCAAGTGCCAAGAATGCTGTGGTCATGGAAGAAATGTGCAACTGCTACTGCGAGAGTATCCACAGCCCTCCACCTGCAGAAACGCTTGCTTCCTTCCTGGAAATCCTGAAGAAGGTTTCCCAACCTTGAGAATAATTGCATTTTTTGCTCTTGAAGCTAATACCAACTATTTTAAATCAGTTTCCATGTCTGATGCCCACCACTGGCTCAGCTTTGCTCAGGCTGCAGCAAGAGCCAGAAGAGCCTCCCAACGTCACTGAAGGTGGGTGGGGAAGCTCCGCTTGTCCCTGCAGAAAAAGGTGCTGCATTTTCTGTGATTTTTCCAGAGGACTGATAAGCCTCTTCCATTTCACAGCTTCTACAAGGAATTACACACACCCAAAGAACTTGCATGCAGAAATATACACATATATAAATCTCAGTAACTGCCCTTTTATGCATAGGGAAGACCTGGACCCCCACAAGCCCAACCAGCTGGGACCTCGCTTAGTTGGCATTGCACAAGAGGCACTAGAAAAGGTCTGTCTTTGACTCAGATGAAGGAATTTGGGTTTTTGTCATCAGGACAATGATTCTGCTGAGCCTCATGATATATTAATTTACCAGACCTACACCAGGTAAGCAGCATGCTAGGAAGTCTGGGAGGCAGAAGTTTCCAAGTGCCAAACCAGAATTGTTGCTGGTTTTTGCCTCAAGTCATTTGAAGTCCCATCTCTAGCTTTGCTCTTCCCCTCTGTCCCTGTGCCGTGCTGCAGCCTGACCCGCTGGGTTCAAGACTGTTACACTGATGTAATATCTGTGTTGTGGAGTAAAAGCACAAGGTCTGCCAGGAGCAAAGCACTTCGCTCATGGATGAGCATTGACATGGATATGTAACACAAAGTTCAAAACTTTCACAGCAAGGCATGGAATGCATGGGAATTTTCAGAAAGCCTAAGCTCTGAATCAAAAATTATATCAAAGTACTTTTTTAAAGAATGTGGGTTACGTGTTTCTAGGTTTTATGGTTGCAGTGAGAATCTTTTAAGCACGATTCAAAGACTCAGATGTTAAGGATGAAAAAAGCTTCCTCAAAAATAAAATCTAACTTGATCTTGCAACATTTCTGACTGGTAGCATCAGCTGTTTATTTTCTTTGACAAACATGAGTATCTCCGCTCCAAACACAACTTTTTTTTTTATTATTAGGAGAGACGATGAGCTACTATTAAATGAGCCACTGTCTCAAAGCTTCAAGGAAATTTTCATTAAGCCCCAGCAGTAGCTTCCCAGGCTAACTTCTTCCCTTTCTTTAAGCACCCTGTTGACTGAAGCTTTCCTGCAATTTAATTGCAACCTTAGTAGGTTATAGTCTGGTCTTCTAGTATGTATTCAAATAACTGCAGCTATTAATTCACCAGGGCAGAGTATAACTGGGTGTATCTGATTTCGTAGCCCTCAGGTGCTATTTCTTGATGGACAGGCAGTGATGGCCAGAGGTGTTTCAGCTGCTGCCACAGCTCAGGGGTGTCTGTGCTGCCCATTTCAGAGAAATCCAGCAGCGTTGCTCACATAAGCCAGCGGCCTCAGCCAGCGTGCTCAGGCCATCACATACCCAGTTTGGTTCAATTTTTTTCCCCTCTATCTCCATTTATTCCAACTTTAGACGAGGATCATCCTTCTAGTCCTGTGAGTGTCCTTGTCAGCTCTCCTGTGTCTAAATACAATGGTAGTTAAAAAAAAAAAAAAAAAAAAGAAAGAAACACATTGAAAACAGAGTCAGTCACTCAGCTGAGATTTTTAGATCATCCTGGGGATTCAGGAATTAATCCCAGTGGGAGCTTCATGGCTGAACCTCCCAGGTGGCCACAGGTATAACCAGCTGTGCTCTCTGGTCCTGGATGTTACTGAGCAATTTCCATATCCTTTGCTGAAAACACATATTTTACTTTCCTAGCAATGTGATGACTCTGTTATTTCTGCACAGCATGTGTCAGCAATATCAACCAGGAATTTGCTGTGTCCATGCTGACCTTTATTTAAACCTGTTCTTATTGTCCATTGCATTAGTCTCTCAGTCATGTCCTTCTCCTGTCCGTGACAATCAGTGCCACACCATACAAACACTGTATTTGTGAGTATTTCCACTCTTGCACTAGGAGGATGGATGTGTAAATTCCCAGTTACGGTCAATGAAAAAAAAAAAATAAAAGACAAGAAAATCACTTCTGCAGGCTGAATCATCATCTAGAGGTGCTTCTCTAGGGTAGAAAACATAAAAGCAACTTAGCGATTAAATGATAGATCTCAGACTGCCCTTCTCCTGTGCTCATGGCCATCTCCACCATGGATCCTGTCTAACAGCAGAAGTTAATACATGGCACAGGCACCTCATGGTTTACAATGTCCCAGGGACACACAAACACCAGCTCAGTGCGTGGCCAGGGTAACCTTGTGCTAAATTCCTGCAGCAGCATCACTGCTCTCAGCCTTAAGCCAGAAACAACCTGGGCTGATATTCCAACCTCTACAGGCCAGCAACTATGGACAAACTACATGGGCCAGCCTTCTGCTTTTACTTTCCCTGGAAGTTATCAGGATAAAACTAAGGTAAAAGCTCACAGCATCACCTGTCTGTCAGCATCACACAGCTCTCCACTTCTGTCCAAATACAGAAGTCGATCTGACAGCAAAATCCTGGGCACAGGCCTGGAGCTGTGTGGTGTCTCCAAGTCCCCACCTGCTGATGATGTGCCAGCAATGCTTCAAGGTTGCTGAGTTTGGTTAGTTTTGCAAAAGTTTTCTGCATATACCTTGAATATTAATATCAAGGTCTCCGGTTTCCTTGACTGGCCAGGGGAGCCTCACAACTGAAAGCAAAAATGCTTCAAGGAGAATTATAGAAATGGGAATATAGTCAAACCTCCTGGCCTCATAGGAGAAAAATAATAATTTCCTACTGCTGGCAAGGAAATTAAAACCTTTCCTTGCTTACCCACAAAGCCATTCCCTAGCAGCATCAGTTTGAAAACTGCAAGCTTTTCTTTTTTTAAAGGAAAGGAGAAAATACTTAGAAAGTAAAGTGAGTAATATATGATATAGGTTTGCATGAGAGGGGTGCATTGCACTGGTAGAACATGTACCATCAGAAGTGCGCCACTGTCTTTATGTCATTGTTCAACCCAGTGACAAAAAGCAGCCTTTACTCCCCATTTAGCTGTGTCACACAGCACCAGAATGTTCAGAAAGACACGTGGAGACCAAGCACTACACCAGCTGCCCTGTGACCTGAACCATGCTAAAGGTTATTAAATGGGAAATATCTCCAGTGTCCTCCTCTCACACCCACCCTCAGACTGGCTGATTTTGATCTGTCAAACATCTGGAAAACATTTGTCTTCTCTGACCTTACCTGAAGCAAGCAGGAATGGTTGTCGTGTTACCTTCTCTAAATTCAATAGATTAAAAAAAAAGCATTGGTTTTCCTTAAGGTGTGTCACTCACAAGCCATCGCCCACCACCCGCCTCGGGTGTCTCCTGGTATGGGAGGACAGACAGGAGGGTCTCAGGAAGGCACAAAGAAATTGAGATTTTGTGTGGGGATAAAGGACCCTGGCAGCCGCTGCCTTTCAGCGCCTCTTCTCAGGAACCTAACATTCGAGTGCACATGATGCAAAATGCATCTCCTCTTCCATTTCCATGCTCATGCCCTCATGCCCCAATCCAGCTGCTTCTGCTGCATCACACAGCCCAAGCATCTCGTAAAGATTTACATCAAGCTGGGGCAGACTTTCAAAAACTCTGAACACTGGGAAAATGTCGTACAGAATTCATATCAGCTGCATTAAATATAAGAAGACAAATGTGAGCTTTCTGTCTGAGATGTCTGTGAATAAATCTGAGCTACTGATGCCTGTGGGTGTCTCTGAGTGAAATATTCACCTCTCACTAATGGCAATATTTTGATTAACAACTTCATTTGCCTAGTGCCAAATACCACTTTTTTTGTCTTATAAATCACAGACAAGTGTCATAAAAGATTTCCTTTGCACATTAACAGGATATATAGACAGTACTTGGTATTAGAGCTCTCTCAGCGGGCAATTACAGATATGTTCTGCTTTTTGAACAGTTTTGGTTTGGTTTTTTTAATTAGTCTCAAGGTGACTTCCAACACACAAACACATCCTGCTGGATTCCCCATAAAACTGCTGGTAATAGCTGGTTTCTTGTGCTTACTGCAGCACTTTGCAGTGCAGGGATTACACAACAATCTGTAAAAGCTACAATTTTCAAAATATACTGAAAACCAAGAAACAAAGGTGAAGCACAAGACATCAGTATTGATATACAGTATGATTTAGTTACTAGTACGTGTGAGCCCCAAGACCAGAGAAGGAACCTGTTGTAAATCAGTCTCATTCAACTGCTGGCTTTTCCAATGGGTTCAGCAAGGCAAGTTCTCTCAAAACCTTGTTTTTCATGTTCTCACCTGTCTCCTGTCCTGCCCCAATGGCCTCTGGTACAGAGCATTTCACCCCTAGCTGGGAGCATCACTGCCAGTAGGACTCAGACGAGAAGTCCTGGGAGCTCTGGGACCAGTTAGACCAGGGCGTCTTGGTCCATCTTCCCTCCTGCCCAAGATACACGAAATGCTGTGATTTAGAGAAAGGTATTCTAGATGAACAGCACTATCGCTAATCCCGTTCCAGCTGTTACATACACACTTTGGGTACGCAACACACAAACCCAGGCAGAGTGATGGTGCAAACTGGAGGTGCTGGGTATCCAGATAACCTCCTCCAACACTAACAGCCTTCCTGATGGTATGGAAATCTATAGGGGGTGTCCTGTTAACTGATGCAGCTTTCACTTCCCTCTAATTTCATGGTGTTTCTAAAACAATTCTGCGTCCAGGCTTCACCCCCCGCTTTGCTAAATGTTCGGAAACCTCTAATCAGGCTGGATAAAATCAGAGAACAGGTCAGATAAAATAACATTCACATTGAGCAAGTGCCTCCAAGTAAGGGGTAGGTGAAGGTTAAACAGATAAAAGAGATTCTTAGGCTGGAACAGAAATTTCCTGGAGATAAGGCAGCTACAGAAAGATGGCTAATAAGAGACTCACCCACCCATGTGAACCTGACCACAGGGGGTGGGGGTGAAAGCAAAACCCAGAAAAACAGACAATATTCCCCACAAGTTTTCAAGCTGCTTAAATATTTCAATGCTCAGTGGTGAGAGGCTGATTAAAAAAAAAAAAAAGAAGAGTTATGTGGTGTAATTTTTTTTTGTATGAAGAAAGTCTGCAACTCCTGAGAAATTTCAGTTTCTCATTTAAAGAAAGGAATTTCAGCTGACACAAAAGCTGTGCGAAACTTGTCAAAAGCTGATTTCCTCCAGCAACACGTCCTTGTGCCGGTCCTGCTGCCGGCTGCAGTGGGCACGAGGAGGCCCCCTCCAAACAACCTCAGCCTGCGGCTTTGTTTCTAATGAAAACTCACTTGTTTGCCTCCTTCGAGGTTGGCTTCACCAATAAGCCATTTCCCTGTTTGTCAAAGACTCTCCACTAATCAAATGCTGGGAGTTTTATGGGACTTTTGGAAGAAAACAAAATAATAACCATAGATGCCTTTAGAAAAAGGTGTTTAAAAAAAAAAACCAAAAAAAACCACCACAAAAACCCAAACATTCTAAAGATTTTCTGCCAAAAACCAACCAAACAAAAAACCCTGAACCCAACAAACACAAAACAGTGATTCAGAGCACCTTGCTGCAGAACAGCTTCAAGAAACAACCTACACGCAAAGCAAGAAGACAAACAGGTTGTTCTCCAGCAGGGAAATGATCAATGTGAAATGGTCTCTCTCTGGTTTGCATTATACTGTACCTTAAAAGTCTCACTTCACTTTTCAGCACTAACCTGAATAAATCATGAAGAACTGCAGCTACAAATTTAAGCTCTAGTAAAATGTAAAGCGCACATTTTGGATATGTTTTAAAGTATAGAAATTCCAGCTGAAGCTTGAGAAACCAAGTATTTTAGGAATTTTTTCTTTTTTAATTACTGGCTTACGAAGTTATTGTATAAAAAAATAATTTTCTCATAACACCCAGCAAACGTACAACTCTCCAAATACACAGCACTCAGCTGGGTAAAGCCCTCACCTCTGAAAATCTGCCGATTTGCAAACATTAAGACAAAAGCAAGACTGATTCCAGCTCTTTTTGGAAGTGTGATTATCCAAGTATTTGTGGAGCCAAACGGGCCAGGCTGCGGGTCGTGCAGCTGTGTTCATATATACCAGATGAAACCCTGCGCCACATTGTATTTTTACCCAGAATAGTCCCAGTGACCCCATCAGGAAAGTTGGTTGGGGACCTTTTACAGGATCTTCCTCCTGGACCCTCTTTGGGAACTGAGGTGACAGGTGTTATCTTTCCAAACAGAAAGGTGTTGGAAAGCCTCCGAAGAACAGCTGGAGGAAGAATTAAAAACAAAACAAAAAAAAACACAAAACAACCTTCTCCCTCATTAACTCTGAGCACAATCCCAATATTTTGACAATATTTGTCGTCCCAAATGGGAAGGAAAATGTGGAACAGCAATATAATGTGGAACAGCAATATAATGTGGAACAGCAATATAATGTGGAACAGCAATATAATGTGGAACAGCAACATTCTGTGGAGAATTACTTTTCAAATCCCATCAAACTACAAGGAAACGTCGTCTTTCAGATGAGCTTCCCACTGCAGTATGTCCACACCACTGCAAGGCAGCTACCGATAACTGCAATCACAGCGCTTTAATTACTTGGCATTAGCCAAGTCAGAACTGGGAAATGCAGCCGTGTCGGGTGAATGGGTAATGTGGGAGAAAAAGTTAATTGGATTTTTTTGATTACTGCTTGAGTTGGATCCATTTCAAATTGCCCAAGTTAGCTCTTTCCCTATACACATGTCCATACACCACATTCGGGAATAAGCAAACGTGCAGCTGCCCAGGGGTGAGGATGCTGCAGCTGCCTGTAATTCTTTCCTGCCATCTAGCCACAGACCAGACCATCGACAACCTGAACACGGAGTATTGCATTTAAGAGAGGGCAGCAGTGAGACACAACTGCTGCAAGCCCTTCTCGGGTCCGCAGGTTCCCCAGGCAGCCCATGCTGGACATCTCCAAGGAGACCCCGAGGACAAGGCACGGTTTATGCTGCGCCACCCGCACCTCTGCTTCCCCTCCAAGCCTGCCAAATGCACTCGAATCCATCAAGAGCCTTTCCTCTTCAATGGCCTTAAGCCCTTGGGTTTAGCCCCAGGCACGGATGCCCCTCGCAGGCAGAGGGCGTTCGCCCAGCACAACCACGTCCCTCCATCTCCACCCCCTCACTGCCACCGAGCACTCTGTGCACATCAGAGCCCCTCTTTCAAACAGAGGTTACTGATTTCTTACAGGTAACTGTAAGCTGTCCTTTCCTTCCAGGGATGTCGGTTTATTTTTCCTTTGCAATGTTACCAAAAGCCTTCTCATATTCACGCGTTACTGTACGTCCTGCCAGTTCTTTTTTTATACCTAAACCACAATTGTAATAATAACCTAAATAACACCAAATGTTTTCCAATACAGAAGCTGAACCCACGAAGTGAGGCTTTTGCTGAGATTGTATTGGTGGATTAAATCAAAGCAATGGATGCACTTATTGCTATGAATATACCACATAAATTATTTATTCCCAAACACATATTTTTAAAGTACGCTTTGTTATTTACAGATTACAAAGCACGGCAGGAATTTTTCAGTTCATTTTTTTTCTTTCCTTGATTTTGTCTCTGAGTAGATTATCCAATTTCAATGGGTGTTTCAACATTAGTATTAATTTAACAACTATGTGACTGCTGATGTTCATATATGCAAGAATCTGTTCTGTCTTCTTTTAGTATATAAATTTGGCTTTGGTACACAGCTTTGAAGTGTTAAAGAGCATGTGGCTTGGGACACAGATCTATGTTTTCAACACAAATGGTTAGCTTCTATTCCATTAACCCTGTAACCTGTGGCAAACGCCACCTGCAACTCTGCTCCAGCAAGCAGCTTGTAGCTACACCGAGCTGTTTGAAAACATGCAGGGCATTGTAGCTATAAACAAAAATATTCTCGTGCTGCACATTGCTAGCCTTATTTCTTATGTGCAAGTAGAACAGCTTGGGTTCTCCATGCTTTCACGGGTAAGGTGTTTGACAGAGGACTTGAGGCTGAATTTCACAGTAGCAATAGTAGTGGGAATATCAAGCTGAGAAATGGAATTGCCACAACTCAGTGTACTCCAGAAAGAATATCCGTAAAACATTTGGGAGGCTTCAGCTTTCTTCCCAGGCAAAGATTTTGGCAAAACTTAGGCAAAAATAAATTTCCATTGTTGCGTGCAGTAACAGAAAAGATCTGCTTTTAGAAAAGGATTCAGCTTTCTCTGTCTATATCTGGCATTAATTTAATGATATTTAGCCTCGCAATAGGAGAAGGAAGTGCTATGGATATGGAACAAATGGCACCAGTTAGCGCAGGCAGGTACAACGAAGGTTAATAGCAGGTTCAAGAGGTTTTTTATACTTCTACAAAAATATTTTTTCGTGCACACACCCCCTTCAGTAGAAAATGCATTAAGCACAGTCCAGTGACCATGCAAATTCTTTGTTAAACACACTTGCATTGCCCTTTGCGGTTTCCAAGCACGCAGGAAGGGAAGGGAAGGGCCGTGCTGGCTTTGCAGCACCGCACACCAGAGTGGTTTAACTGGGCGGCCGTGGGCACAGAAATTCAGCAGGAGCCCAGCTCTGCACATTGAAGCGTTCAATCGCATCGTTCGCTACCATGGCCTCCACACAATTCACCATGCGTGACACCTGAGAGATGGTGGCTGCCCGAGAGCTGGATTTCTAATACTTTAACCAGCTTGCTGGATAATACAATCTAGATGATACCCACTTTATTTAAAACAAACAAGCAAACAAAAAACAACCATACAAAAAGGCAAAAAACCACTCACCTACCAAAAAAACCCAAACCAAAACAAAAAACACACATAAAAAAATGAAACCAACCAAAGCACACAACAAAAACTGCACAAAACCTGAAAGAAACAAAAAACCCCAGATTACAACCTACACCTCTAAAGTGAGGTATAAGATTTTTCTCCATCAACGGAGGTACAGCTCCCACCTGTTTGGGAGAGTGTACAGCCCTACGCTTTCCGGTATTTATGAGAATCTCATAATCTCATTTCAGAAAGTAAATCTGCTATCTGCAACAGCTGTCATTAAAACACTTCATAACAATTTACCATGATCTTTTTCAAAACTAAGCATTGTAGCAGTGTAATAAGCAGTATTGCAGGGTGTCCAACATGAAGTATCCATTCTTATCTGCTCTTCAGCACCTCCAACAACTGAACAATAGCTAAATGACTGAAAATTTGCTCCTAGATTTATTTTGCATCCTTTTATTATGTTGTTGCTTTGATAAGGGAAAGCTATCTAGCTTTGAAATTAGGCATTTCGTTGTATGTAGAGCCAATCGGTAGTAAACCCCTAGAGAGACTTCATGTAGTATTTGGATACGAATCGAAGAATCAGATTTAGGGTCACACTAAACTGATACAAGAGGAAATCAATATGCAACAGTACCCAGTAGCCCCATTTCGTTTAGAGGTCTCATTTCTTAGCATTAGCCAAGAATAACAAGGGATTGTTACAGCACGTATGTACAGCACAAGCACCACGTTCTCAGCATGCACACAAGTGAGCCTCGCACAGACCCATGGGACATACTGGTTGTCACCCACCAGAGGCACAAACCACATCGTACCTGTTAGAGAAAAAGCTGTTAAATACTCTTTCCTTCAATACCTGGGTTGAGTGTTGGCCCGTTGCAGGAAGAAACACGGAGCCTGAGCTGAAGTCTCTTCAGCTGATGGGAATTTTCTCATCAACTATAAAAGGACTTGCTTCAGGCCCATAGCCTGCACCTGAATTTTAAGCAAATCTGTTCTCAGTCGCTCCCTCTCCCACTTTGAATTAAACATAAATATCAGCTTAGCTTTAAAAGACCTAGGTCCCACGTTAGAAGCAGAAAAAGCAGGAATCTGTTGGGAGAGGGATGAAGACCTGCAGGAGATGCACAGAGGTATCTCCCATGGAAATGTGGTTTTGCTGGTGGTGAGTGAGAGGGGACAGTCAACACTCAGCACTCGCTGGTGAACTGTTCTGCAGAGTTTGTGGCAATAAGAAACCAGCCAGTTCGATCAGTGCAGGAATCAGACAGGACAGCACCCAGAAAGGTAGCAAGCTGACATATAAGTTATTTTTACACAGCACAGTGCCAGGGGAGAACTATATTTAGTGTGATTAACATTTACTTCAGTTGCTATAGTGACCGCTTTTATTTGTCTTCTACATGGGATAGATGGCTATTTTCTCCTACAGGCCTTAGAGCAGAACACCCTCAAAAAGTGGCGTTCTTTGGTCACACAGCTGGTAACTGCGATAACACCCAGTCCCTAGAAAACTTTTGTAAGTTTTCTGGTTTTTGCCTATCAAGCTATAAGCAAATTCGATAGTAGATGGACAAATTACAGCAAAATGACTCCAGTACCTCAACCAGCCTGTAAAGGGCTCTGCAGTGGTTTCGTGCTGTTCTGGCCAGCAGAGCAGAGACAATATACCAAGTGGCCTGTTTTCTTTTCATGAGATGAATAACAGAGCCTTGTTTTCAAGACGACTGAGCCCCAGCAAGTGCTGCTGGCAGGGCTGCTCAGACTTGCAGTCCATGGCTGACTTTTTCACAGCACTTTTTTTATCCCTATGTCTTCTTATCTTTTCATAGAAGGAAAGAGGAGGCAGCATCAAATGCTCTTGCTTTATCCGCAGTGTTTACATGTAATTTTACTTGAAAATACATTCCCAGTTTTATGCACTTTGTCAGAAGGCTTGGCAGCAACATGGAGATAAGTGTGAACCCGCTGTATCTTGTGTAAAGTGTAAGTTATCAGTCATGATTTAAACATAAAAGTAACACATTAGCAGAAGCATTGAGACTGCCAGAGAAATTTGTCACTGAGATGACAGAGACTGAGAGCTTCTCCAGGGCTTTCCACAGGATTTTCCAGTTATAAGTGGAGGCATTAGCAGAGCGTGCCTTGTAGATAGTTTTATTTACGATGGTGGTTTTGATCACAGTATTTTATTTATAATGGTGGTTTTGATCATAAGGTACAATGTATGATCCTCAGCAGGGAGGAAGGCTATTTCCAGCAAGAGAAAAAGTAAAGATGAGGCAGTTTTGGGCCATAAAAGTCCTTCACTTAAAAGCTGCTTCTGCTGGGAGGAGAAGTGCCATGTTAGAGGACACTGGGGCCTAGACCTGCCTACTCAGAGACAGAGGGAAATCAGTCTGAGTTAACTAATAGGTATGGATCTAAAGTGAATTGGTTAATCTGCATTAAGCTGCTTTAATTCTGAGTAAGTAGTCTTTACTCTGCTTTAAGATATAATTAAGCTGAAGTAAATTACAGTAAAGCAAGACTATCTGAAATCCAAGTCCACACAAGGGTTTAGTGCAAGTTAAACAATCTGCTTTTATAATACAAAGTTAATTCAGTTCAGCTTTCCTGAACATCCTCACGTAGCCAAAAGTCCTCCAAAGAGCAAACACTGGACTGTCAACAGAGTCAGTCCATACCCTGCTGACACCTAGACCCGGCCCTGAGCGCCTGCTCTTTAATCTGCAAGTTGCACCACAGCTCTGGACACATCAAGGGCTGTCGAAGGGCACGTATCCATCACAGACCTCCGCTCTCACCAGCTCCTTCTGAGGAAGAAACTTTTTACAGTGGTAGAACAGTGGCTCAGGTTTCCCAGAGAGGTGGTGGATGCCCCATCCCTGGAGACATCCCAGGCCAGGCTGGACGGGGCTCTGAGCAACCTGAGCTGGTGAAGATGTCGCTGCTCATGGCAGGGGGGTTGGACTGGATGAGCTTTGAAAGCAGGACTGGCCTACCCCAGCTGCTAGAGATGCCCCAGACCTCAAAAGCCTTAATGATGAACCACCACGAATTTGTTGATGGCTTCTGTAGAAGACAGTGTGACCCAGCTGCACGCCTACCGTACCCTATACCACAACTATAATTAAAAATGAAAACGAAGCCAAAGATCTAAACTGAAAGCTCAAAGGATGCCTGTTGCTACATCCTAACAGCAGCACATTTGCCATGTCACATTTGATGCTGCTAAAAGATGAGTCTTATCACTGCTTTCAGTTGCACAGCATCCGGCACTACACACGATAGCCATGTTTTCACCAAATAAATGAAAGCCTGCTGCTCACGCCTAATGAACCCTTGCAAAATACCTCCCAGGTATGAGATCTAAAAGCCTGAAGTGCTTTTGAAGGCAAAGACATGGAAAAAAGCTCCACTGATGAGGGTTCATTCAAGTGTCACGCTTTGTAGTAAAAATGTACTAAGTGCCAGCCACAAACAGTTCTGGCAGCAGTCACTGTGATCCAAGAAGAAAAACATGTTTTCAAAGGAGACATGAGAGGAATTAATACAGAGGATCCTATTTCACTCAGTCTAAATTATCAGCTGACACAGTTACACAGCCCAAACTGGAGGAACAATGGAGCAAGAATTTCAGCATCTATAAAAAGAAAGGTACAAAATAAAAGATAAAAGAGGATTAAAGTCAAAGTGCACACAATCCCGTTCCATCATAAGAAGTGGGAATAGACTTATACAAGCATTAGATGACCAATTACTTGCCTTTGCTTTGGGGAGTTGCCCAAATTTGGTAATCAATTCACATCAAACTGCAGTAACTCCTATAAAGAGGAAAAAAGATCCTATCTTGCTTATCTGCACAACAGTCAGTAACTTGAGGTATATGGCCTTCTTTAATGACCTAATAGACAGGACCGCCTGGGTTTTTTTACATTTATTTATAGTAATTATGTTTATTTCTGCCTGTTGATGCTTATTGTCACCATGCAGAAGCATTTGCTTCCATTACAAAACCTCTGCAAGCGCACTGCCAAGCAGAAGAAGGATTTAACTCTCAGCCTGAAGGTCAAAAACCCCAGATGCAGCCATGCTGAAACTTTTTCAGCGTAACAGAAACCAAGCAAGAAATAATTGTGTACCGAGTAAGTCAGGTATGAAAACTAACTTCTCCGGAATAAGTTGGTTTTGGTCCATGAGCAGGAAATAACCCAACAGCCTCCTTTTCAGAAGGTGTGGATTTAGGGGTACTGGAGTTTCTCAGTGTCTCCCACCCCAGTCCCACGCACATACATGGCTTTGCTTGGAGGCTTTTGAGCAGCTCCCTCAGTATCAGTATGGTCAGTCTGAGATCAGTTAAGAAGCTGCATTAAGGTTGTGCAGGATCCAGCCAGTTTGCTTAGCTGTACATTTGAGCATAAAAAAAAATTCAGACTCGCATTCCTGACCAGTCTCCCTGGGTGAAATTCTCAGGCCTGCTCTACAGAAGAAGTCCCTCTGGGCCTTTGAAGAGCCATCTCGTCTATAAATAGCCCATGAGAAACATCTTAAAGTTTAAAATTAGCACTGAGATCTCAAATATCTCAGCAGAAAGTTTCACAATCGTTTTCTGTGGTAAGACCTACAATAACCTCCCCGCAGAGCCCTTCCATGAGCCTCATGTCTCTGCTCCCAGCAGCACTCGGCCACAGCATGGACACCAACAGCATCATCCTTGGGCTCAAATGAGATGCCCAACTCAGTTGCAGACATGACGTGCCAAGGTCCGAATGACCCCTTTGTGCACGGCACAGGAACAGACAGGAACAGACTCCTGAGTCACATCGGAGTCTTCCATAGCAAAAGCCCCCAACATCAGCCATGGTTTTATGCTTGAAAGAGCTATCTGACAACTGAAATGCAAAAGAAGTAGAGGAAAACAGAAAAGAAAAAGCCAAGATAACTCACCTATAAATTGGGTAAGTAATAGGAATGTTTTTTTTCAATCCAAAAGCTGAAAAAGTCTTACAACAACAGCTTTATTTTTAATATTAATAAAGATGAGAGTTTAAGATTTTTTTTTAATTGAAGTTTGACTTACTCCTTCCAAAGGGATGATTGTGTCTTATAAGAGGCTTTTATGACTTACTACATAAGCCCATTTGATCTCAAGCTGCTGAAACCACCCCCAGTACTGTCTGATTCTTTTGGGCTGCTATTAAAGCTGTCTCCAAACACCCCAGGAGGCAGTTAGAGAACAGTTTTATTAGACTTTAAACCGTTGCAAACTCTTGCAGCAGGATTTCAGATGCCCATGAAAACCAATTCCAGGCTCAAGAGTAGGAAGGGAAAAAAAAATCTCAATGCATTCATCTTCATATGATCTTTGAGAACAAGGGTTTAGCTGTTAGCAACACCTCCAAATAAGCTGTGCTTGAGGGAAAATTAATGGTGTTTGTAGGCGACTGTCTATGGACTACCAACAAAAGCACTGAGAAAAAAGTGTCAGGCAGGTGTCTGCTGAAGGACTCTGTATTTTCTATCCTTTTTTTAACAATCTCAGAAATAACTGAAATACAACTAACGCTCTACTGCTACCAGAGTGGCTCTCCGGATTTTAGCAAGCATTTGATTAACCAATATAACAAAAGCTGTTGCTTTCCTTCAACCTCTTAACAATTACTCTCTTTAAAAATAAGTGGAACTGCGGTGCTAAAGCAATTACGAATCAAAGCCACTCTACTTGCCAGTCACCTGTGGCAAACTCAGATAAATCTTGTTTGCTTGGACTGTTTAATCCAAACATGGAAACATATCCAGTTATAAACACCAGAATAAACTCAAAGGGTTAATCTACTGTTATACGTAACATCTCAATAGCAAAAACAGCCTCATCTCATCAACATCTACTGAAGCATAAAACAGGAAGGATTTGTTTATTAAGGCCTATTCTAAAACTTGCTATCAGGTTCAGGATTTGAACTTGAAAGCAAAGTGCCTACCGGACTGCCCCATACTCACCTAATCTCAAAAGAGATCCCGCTCAGCCACCGAATGTGCAGATTTGGTCTCAGGCGCAGTATTATGATAAAAGCCCCGTGCTCGACTTGCCATGTTCCTCGAGAGCAGCAAGGCATTCAGTAACATTGCTTTCGTTTGGAGTCAGAATTCTCTAACAACTCCAGAAAAAGACAGGAGAAACCCTAGAGCAAGCCATCACCACTTAAGATATCTCTATAGGCGGTTTCTTCTTAATTCCTATTTACCAGACATTGCTGCTCTTCCTGAAGCAAAATGGAATAAAAATATTTGGAATAAAATTATTCAAGTCTTAATATATTCTTGTTATCCGCATCATTTTCCACCCTTTCTTTCAGTGCAGCTAATTTTTAGTGGAAAGTCTTTCTGTTTGATCAAGTTGAAGTCTATTATCTTTCACTGTACTAAATGAAAGCAGAAAGCATTGCTTCTTTTACTGCAAAGCATGAAAAAGGAGGGCGATTGGGCTCACATTAGCATTCTCATCATTGCATTCGATAGCTGGATTGGTATAAACGTAGTACAAACCCCACATCTTTTATAATTATTAATAGCTGGTTATTCTATTGAACATACGTAAGATACAACTCAAAAGAGTATCATAAGATATCCAAGGTCTGAGGAAAAATATAATAATGTTTGAGAGCATGCAGTCAGGATGAGTTCTTTATTATCAGAATTACGTAACATAGCACAGTAATTTATCATAAAATAATTTCATTTTGAAAAAAAGCATAGAAGATGATAGAATAAAAATATGTTTATGGAACAAAGGGAGATTGATTAATCAAAGCAACAGCAGGAGTTTGATCCAATCTTATTTCTCCATATGTAATATGATTTTCCTAAATAGATGACACTTCCCATTAAAAACAAACTAACTAACTAAAAAGGCACTTTTCAGTTCCAAGATATGTGTAGCTGAGCCCATAACTGCTCATGAAACCAGGAGCATTGGCTCCTGACCGAGTGTCGTGACCCAGCTCAGCACCAACGCTTCACCGCACCTGGAGGGGGGCACTTGCCCCTCAGCCCATCACTGCCCAGACCCCACACCGCTGCCTGATGCAAACATCTGGATCAAACCTCTTCGTGGCTGTACAAATTTCCAAGCCCATCTCAGTGGGAAATGCCTCCATCTAATGAACTTTCCATCTGATAGCAAACTAGAGGAGAGGTTTACTCCCACGCTGCATCAGAAAGTTGCTCATTAACCTGGAAGGTCGTAGGCATGTCTGACAAACAGGGATCTGCATTTCCAAGAAAAGAGAGGGGATGTTTATTTTAGTTGTACTTCTCCGAATTTGGGTCCAGATAAGAACAAAGTAATTAAGATATGGGGGACAGAGGAAATCCATCCAGACCTGCTGGACCAGATCAGAAGAGGGAAGCGGTTGCAGTAACTAACATGCTCTGCAAGGTTGTGCTTCTCTTGAACGGGTGCAACCCAATGAAGGGACCCGAAACCACCAATTGGGAGTTCAGGTCTGATCCACCTGTCAAGGCAGAGGTTTACAGAGTAACCGAGATCCAGGCAAGCAACGCTACAGCTTCCTAAACAATCAGTTGTCAATGAGCAGTTCCCTAGGTCAGACATCCGTTCTGTCTTTGAGCGATGTGCAACCACACGACGGGATCATCCTCACTGCAGTTCAGGTGACCCCAAAGCGATTTTTGGTTGTGTCTTTTCACTGATAACCCCAACTGCACCACAGCTTCACGTGCCAATGCCCTACAGATATCTGCTTACTGACTCATGAGATTACTCTGTAGTGGCAGACAATCCCAAAGCAGATGACATTTTCCCATTTTTCAGGCATATGATTTCACCACAGGCTTTTTCAGGACAACCAGCTCCATTGCTCCAGTAGATATTCATGTCAGTTAGCCTAAGGTTTGGGCTACAGACATAGCAGATTTCAACACAGTGAGAACTACTAAAGCTTTTTAGCCTTTATTTTCCCCACCTACATATTTTATTCCTAGTAGCATTTTCTTTTTTGAATTACAAACAGATAATTATTTGCATTTTTTCATAACCAGGAAAGAACGATCTCAAGCTACCCAGATAACAAGTCATTTCTTTTGCGAGTTTGTGGTCAATATGTAAATCAGAGCACTGGACACCTTCAACAACCTGCATCTTCTCCTGAACAGGTTAGCAGGGGGAAAGCCAAGGCCAATTTGAAAGCTGGCATCCCAAGAGTCAGAGGGGAACATGAGGGGGAGAAGACACAAACCAAAGCCCTGGGGAGTTCCCACTTGCACACTGCAAAGTCCTTGCGGTACGTCAGTCATTGCACTTCCCCTGCTTGCCTTCCCAAGCATCCAGCGTGTTTTAATAAATATACCCCTCACGAAGCCGTACCCCAAACATACACCACAGATATGTTACATCTTCCCTTCAGCAAATTTCAGTCTGAGACTGGGGTGTTTCTCGGTACTGCTCATAGCAGCAAAGAGCAACACTGGATAAATTAATATGTAACTGGAAGAGTGACTCAGAGGCGAACAGAGGCATGCAGTCCTCGGAGGATAAACGTTAATAACTTTGGCTTCCAGGAAAAAAGAATGTCAGAAAATTATAATTAGAAGAAAACATCCAAGAGGGGGAGAGCCATGTGCACATATTTAAATGGCTGAGATGAATACTAAAATGGTGAAAGCTTTCTCCCAATTTATTAAAAACAGACAGGAACATGAGACTCCTGACCCGGTACATCAGTGTCTCCTGTGTACTTGCAGCAAGGCAGAGGGGAACCCCCCACCCCAAGAGCCCCTTGTGGCCAGGACCACTGCCCCAGCGGTGGGGAGAACGGGCTGGGGGGGCGGGGGGCCGCACCTTCCCTGCTGCACCCGCTTCTCCCACGGCAGAATGCAGAGGAATCCACGGCCTGTTATTTCCTCCCACTATCCACGGACCAGCTATCTGCCACTGCAGCGCCACCCATGGGCTGTACATCGAGGTGTTTGGGATTACAATTATTTCAGTATTCGAACTAAAACTAATAAACTAGAGACAGGCAAATTCCTTGAACTAGTACAGCTGCTGTTCTGAGGTAATGCTAAATTTCTCCAGAAGAGAAAACCATCAGGGTCCAGGTTTTTCAAGGCTCTCAAACAATTCAAGCGACCCTTCATTTTAAATACTTGATTCCTTAGCTTTGTAATGAGAAAGCAGCAATTGTGAAACTTTTTGTAATACATATCAGAGACTGTTTTAATTTAAAAAAATATTTTAAAATACTATTTTTCTCTGTGGGAAGTATCTACTCATGGTTGTATGTGTGTGGAGCCTGTGGTTTTATCCCGTTTCATATGTTTACTCCATTGCTCTGGAGTTTTCTTCCAGCTAGAAAAGCAGCAAATGATCAATCTTGAGAGAGAAATTGAGGAACAGCTGTGGTAACAGACACTAGAAATGTAGTTTCATACCACACTAGCGACTTCAACGACTTCAAATACCACAAAACTAAACAGTCCTCGAAGCCGCAGTGAAAGCACCAACCAACCTAGGACAACCTGATTGGATTGAAAAGCGCTGACCTTGAGAACTCAATTAAGGCAAGAAAAATTCATTAAATAGTAGGTGAATGAAAGAAACTACTTTTCATTAATTTAGTTTAAGTGTGAAAATGCCCACTGATTATACCTGCTTACATTTTAAGCGTGTGTAAATGTTTCCAGTACCCAAATTCCAACTGTGCTCCATCCTCATAATGAAATACTGAATCTGCATATGAGAACAGCACCTGGAGACTTCCATCCTATCCCAAAAGACAAGAAAGGGAGGCTACATGTGGCAAAAATAGAAATTCTTATGTATTGACAACACACTGCCATAAACCACAGAGAATCACAGCCCATGACAGCCCTTCAGCTTGTTGGTCTGAACGTAGCACACAGGCCCTTATTCGTTATCAAGACAGATTAACGACCTTTTCCAAATTTCAGCATTCACATATAAATGTACACCAGCTAACAAGTATAATATAGAAGCACAATCTGGCCCCATATTGCAATATTATGGGAAACTTATGCTGCAGGAAGCACGTACAATAGCAAAGCCCTGCAGATCCCAAAAGTTAACCCCTGTGCTAGGAATGCCCCTCACTGCCACTCCTGCTTAACACGCTGCTGCTTTGCTGTGCAGCTTTCTGCCTTTTTCCCTTGTGCAAGCGTATGTGCGTACACATATAGCTCTCTATATATATCATATGGCAATAAAAGCCAGCAGTCCCAACAGTACAGGCGACTTCTTAAATCACGTCATAAATCTGGTTCAATGAGAAGTAACCCAGCACATTGGCACAAAATTGCTTCTTGCAGTCTCCTCGTGGAGCAGCGGGTCCTCACATCAGTTACGTAAGGGGAATCAATCGCTCCAGTTTCTGCACCATGTAAGGGCTTATTGGGGTTTGCAAATAGAAACAGGTTCTATAGCACTACAGGATTTCTGAGGTGCGCCTGCGTATTTGTTCCAATAGAAATTCCTCAAAATTTTAATACTGCAGCAAAATCACACTGATCTAAGACCCTCATGACTGCCAACTGGGACTCAGAGTGTCAAGCTACAAGGTTGCATGTCAAGTACTTTCCCATTAGATATATGGCAAATAAGATTTTTTTCCCTGTTTTTAGTTTGTTGGTTGGTTGGTTTTGTGTGTGTGTGTTTCTGGGTTTTTTAAAAGTTTTTTATGAAGGTTTTTTTTTTAAGTGTTTGACAAATGACCAAGTGCCAAGCACAGCCCTTGGTGGAGTAAACACTGTCCTGCTCCAAAGGAAGATATATTTTTAAGGGTTATGTTCTTGGAAACTGCTGTGGTCGGCTCTGAGAGATCACTATCTTCATGCATCAAAGCAAAAGGTACATCAGCAAATAAATATAGGGCAAATTTTTAACTTGAAGGGAGTCAAGCAAGCCAGTGACGGGGGACTTTCCAGAGCACAATTTGAGCAAGCAAATTCTAAATGACTCCTGATGGGTCTTCGTTTGTGCACGGGGTCAGACCGATGTCACCGACTCTGTGCTTCCACAACATTGCAATTCCCAACCTTGTATTGAGAAGTCCCTGCAGTCTCAGCTCTCCTTGGAAGCAAATAAAAAGTGTTCCTGGTATTGCTGATCCAGAGAAGAGCTTTGAAATGCAACTTCATCACAAACCACAAACCTCAAGCAAGAAGGTAGTCAGGCATTCCCAACTGCTTTGAGGAGCCTGCAGTGATGAAGCTAATGCTGCAGTATGGGGCTTTTGTAAGAAAACCCTTGGCACAGACAGCTGTATTCACTGCTGTATTGTTTGTACCAGAGATGCAAAAATCTACCCTTGCATACAATTCCCTTATGCTGCGAGCAGGGTACAGATGCTGCTACGTGTATTTGTTGTACACAACCAATGCCTCTTCCTCAGTACTCGAAAAAAATCCATTTACAGTCATAACCCTTTCCCACCCTTTATAAAGATCTCACTGCGTTACAACCTCAGTTTGCTGAAGCAGATGAAGCTATGAGGCTGACCTTTCCTAGACTCACTTTCAGAATTCTTCTCTATTTATTCACTGTTTTTTCTTTCAGCAACTCCCTTGTGACCACCCACTCACAGTTACAGCTAGGCACAGCCGGGAATTTAAGACCTTGGCTAACAGAAGGGTATGCTGGCAAATTATACTTTGCGAAAAGATAGCATGACTTCAGGTGACACTGCCAGCTCAGCTGCTATTAAACTGTGTATCAGAGGGAAACACGGCTCCTCATGGGGCAGGAGTCCCCGGCACCCGCAGGGACCACAAGAGGCAGCGCGGCCATTCCCACTCATGGGGTGACAGGTGTTGGTCAGAAAGAGGGGAAGCAAGAGACAATGCAAGCTTTGCTTTAATAGTAATAGCTATATAAGAGAACTGAAAAGGAATTGAACTTAAAAGGTCTTTCCTGTATTGTCCATCTTACAGCAAACTGCAGTGAAAACAGTTGATTTCTTGGCATGCCACTTCCTTGTTCAGACATAACACCATGGCTACTCATTTGTGGTTTTTTTCCACTACAGTAGAAAAATGTACATTCTCTGCTACATATGAGAGTGCTGTATTATAGCACCATCAAGTTTTATTATTAAATAAAAGAGCAAAATTAAAACAATGAGCAAATGAGAATTTGACCAGCTTGGGTGCGTAGAGGTGGGACTTGCGTGCAGAGCTAGATTAAACTATCATCTTGAAACCTGGAGCACTATACCCACCCCACAGCCCAGCTTCCAGATGCGGGTTTCCTTACGGACCCCAGACCCACCCACATTCACACATTCTGCCCTCCTTTGCTTTACATATCTTGAGATCTGAGATCTGGAGAGACCTCTTTCCTTTCTTGTAGGACACAGATGAAACAGCTCATCTCTTGTGTGAGGTGAGCCTAGAGACAGCCTAAGCTCTCTCAAAGACAGCTCAAGCTTCAAAGCTTATTGAACAAGACTACGGAAGTCTGTAAATAACTGGGCAGAAAAAGCAAAATTGCTATAGCATTGCCTGAGTTGCTCACTAATCTTCCTACACAAACAATGCCTAGAATTTGAACTAGGAAAAATAAAGAGACCACTATGCTTACTCATGGAAGTTAGAACCTTTACTCAATGCTTAAAAGCAAGGAAAGAGTTTCTCTAAACTACTGGTCACAATTAGCCTGGTCAGGCTCAAATTATTAGCCACAACAGTCCTACTTTAAAAAGATTAAGTAGCTTCTTGTTAAAACTGCTTTGAACATCTTAGTGCTAACAAATAAATAAGTTTTCTTCATCATTTTCCTTAATTTCCTTTGCTTGAGTCCCAGTTGACAGAGCACATACAAATAGCATGGAATTGGCAGCTGGGACAAGACAGCACC
>VWYH01006623.1:28150-43343 GCA_013399365.1 Pampusana beccarii | reverse complement strand
AGAAGATCTCCCCAGAGCCTTCTGTACTGTACTATGGAAGTAACTCGGCAAATACTTATTAAAAAATAACTGATCTCATTGACACTAGGATCACAGGAATGGACAACAGCTACAATTTAGTTAAAAACGCCTGCTAACTCTGCTATAATTTTCTCCGATGCAGTATCACGAACTCATGCAATATCTTTTGTTTTCCTGTCCCCAGGAGCTGGATTTGCCTTGTTCTTCAGTCATTGATCAAATATGATGGGGGCAGGAATCCCTTCTCCTGTTTGCTAACACAATAAGATAAAGAGGACATCAGATGACATAGGCACCATTAACTCTCAGGTTATAAAACATTTACAACACTTTTCTTTTTACAGCAAAAGGCATCACAGCTTGTGGGCTCGAGTATTTCTCTACTAAGAATTTACCACTACCAAAGGCAGCTGACATCCCCAAAACTTACGGGAGGCTTTTTGCGGAGGGTTCACATTTCTCTAAAACTTGACCAACCCAGCAGCCTCCAGGAACAAGTCACCCAAAAAAAAAAAAAATCTGCTATTTAGAATCAATCAAAATACAAAGAGCAGCAACATAGTCCTCGGCAGAGGGAACAACTAAACCCCAAACAAGAGGATGAGGCAGTTAGAGTTTGCTCCTGAGCTTTTGCTTTTTGGTGCAAAATATACTAGTTGCAGGTTTTCACTGGCAGAAAACCTCTGTGGTTCATTGATAGTGGATGTCCTACCCAATATCCTCCTCCCTTGCCCTCTGTTTATTCTCCCACATATATGTACATTTGCTTCCACAAATATCTGGAAATTGAGGGTGCAAAACAGAGAAACACAGCTCAAGGAGAAGAGTCCACAATCCAAAGGAGAAAACAGTGGTTCAGCTTTGGGACTTTTGGCCACATGACAGCTTTCTTGGAGGTCCAGAGGCTGTCACAATAGTAAATGCTGAAGGTTTTGAACCAAGTTTTTAAAATTCTAATACGGACTATGAGAATCAAATCCCTGCTTAGTTAATTCCCCAGTGTTTCAACCACAAGTTATTACCTTCCCTGAAGAAGCTGATGAGAAACTAAGCAGAAGACCGTGTAGGTATTATTACAAGCATTTGCTGGAATTTCTTTAAAGGTGCAACATTTATTATTCCCCTACTATTAAAAAAAGACGTAGTATGGGGGGAGACAACCTCCCTCCCCCGAAAGAGCCATCACAAATGAAGTGGGTTATGTGCATGGCCTAAATACAAGTGTATATGGGAGGACCTCGGTTCTCCTCTGCATCAGAGCAGTTGAACAGTTTTTGTTTTCCCAGTACAGCCATATGGCACCAATACAAAGTCATCGGTTATGATTAACCCATAACCACACCGCAAACATGAGATGCATTACGAGATTCCTTAGGCATGCTCGGTTCTCCCAATTGCCACATGTTATTACTCTAATTGAGTGGTGGGGAAACCACTGTGCTGAGAGGTCAAGTGTCTTGGCCCAGTCATGCCAAGATCCAGTTGCAGAGGTGCATAGGTGGCTGGTGTCACGTCTCGGCAGCCCATTACCTCTTTGCTGCCCACCTCTCTGATAAGGAGAAAACCTCCCTCTGCTTGGAAAATCCTTCCACCTATCAAGACCTGTTGCTTTTCATCATGGAGCTACATCGTGGTTCTTTGCTGCTTGCCTTGCAGTTTCCTCATCTTTCTGCCACAGTGCTGCAGGTTTGATGGGGATGGGGTTACTAGCTGCCACCCAGCAGATAAAACACTGAATTACAGTCCTTTCCCACAAGCTGTCTAGATGTTGCCGGGTTGATGGCTGCAACCTTTCTCCAAACCACAGTATTCTAATGAAATCAAGTGCATCATCTAAAACCTTAAGTCACTGCACAGCTCACCATGCATTGAACTAAAGTACGCTATGCATATAAAACAAGTGTATTATTTGTTGTACCGATGCAGTATTAACATTTAGAGATGACTAGCAGTATTTCCCCAGCCTATTTGGTAACTTAGAACAGCAAGACAGATGATGTGCTGGACCTCTACATCAATCCTAAGTGGTCCACCTCCTGCTCATCTGATACCAAATGAAATCATCGGCACGGTCCTGCTGCATATGTTTGAGAAGGACTGTGCATCTTCGCAATGCATCCCGCTTACACAAGCAGCGTCTGCGGGTTGCAGCTTCTGAACAGCACCACAACGCAAATATTAATTAGGAGAATGTAATTACAGCAGCACCACACACAAAGGCAAAGTGACTTCATGAACTGAAAAGCTAACACAGAGGCAATCTGTCACTGCCACCTCACATAGCAAAAATTCTTATTTCATTAGAAATATTCCCTATGTAACAACAACAAGTGTCTGCACCTGCAGGAAGGGTCCCAATTTGGGAATAAGCAGGGCCAACAGCATAACCACCTGCTCGGGAGGGGAGGTGAGAAATGATGGAGCTGACCTTTTTTTTTGTTGTACTCATCTTCTGTTGCATTGGAGGAATCCGAATGATAGTCCCGAAGCTCCTGCTCATACATCTCCAAAAAATTGTCATCTTCCTTTCCTTTCTTGGACTTGTCACCTTTCTTCTTCTTCTTTTCTTTGCCTTTTTTGCCTTTTTTCTTCTTTTTCTTTTTGCGTTCGTAGTCATCCTCATCCTCACTACTATATTCTCTTCGCTTGGTTTTTTTCTTTTTCTTTTTCTTCACTTCCCTGCCATTCTCTGAATCCTCAGATTTTGATTTCTTTTTGCTCTTTTTCTCCTGGCTTTCATTTTCCCCATCTTCTTCAACTACCTCCTCAGCCACCTCTTCCACTACCTCTTCTTCCTCTTCCTCCTCCTCCTCCTCCTCCTCTTCTGCTTCGTTCTTTTTGGTCTTCTCTTTCATGTCATTGTTTTTCACCCCTATGCTTTTAACAAGGCTCTATGGTTGCTTTAACTTGACTTCTGGTGCCTGCTCTGGTTCCTTTTCTGATCAACAAAGTTCTTTAGTCCTCTTCCCCTTGCCTAGGGCTGGGCTGCCTCGTTTCTCAGTGTCCTTCCTCCTCCCCTGCTCTGTGTAGGTATGTCCTGGAGCCTCTTGTCCTTCTCCAAACCTCAGGTGCCAACAGCTCACCTCTTTCTGACTCCTCCTGCCTTCCTTCACCTTCTCGACTGAGGCACCTTCCTCTCTCTTCTGTCTCTCGTGCTCTTTGGGTTTTCTCCTTTTCACTATTATTATTAATTCATTGGTGTGTGCTGAGAACTTTCTCTTTTTTTTTTTNTTTTTTTTTTTTTTTCCAGAGTTTCCTCAGCCTCTTCTCAGGCTCAGTTGACAATCTGGGTCTACAGTATCAGGGTGTGCCAGTCAAGGTTGTAGCTCCCTGGAAAATCAGCCAGATGAGGGCATATGGTCAAGCGACTTCTTGTCCTTCACAAGCCAGTTCAGGACAGGATAAACCAGAGGCATTTCTCCTCCTCACAACATGCGGCAGCTTCAGAGACCTCATGAAAAATTACTCACTGCTATCCAGTTGTGTGGTTATAAGACAGAGGGGTAGGTGAAAAAGGAGACCCACCAAGCAACCATATCGCACTGGTCTGCATTTCCTCTCTATTATTCATGGTGTCAGGATCACCTTACTGATAACAAAGGTCTCAACTTTACATGGATTTTTTTTTTTTTTTTTTTTTTGGCCAGCCAGGCCAGTGACCAGAAAAACAAAAAAACATCTCCAGGATCTCTTTGTGGAGATCTTCATAGCATCGGCACAACAGTCCTGCATCCAGCTCCTCATTCCCCAGTTACTGTGCTGTGCCTCCGACCAAATGATACTCAATAAATAAGTACAACAGCCAGAAGACACTTTACACAAGGCGCCCTTATAACAGTCCATCTTGGCCAACCAAAGAGAAATAGAATTTAGATTAATAACTGGGTGCAAACACAAACACACCCGTCTGACAGCTTTCACGGGCAAATATTGAGGTGAGATTGCTGGAGGACAGGGAAAATATATGAAGTAACAACATGATTGGAAGGCAACCGCAGTATGAAGATGGTGTCCATCCCTGCAGAGGTTCCATAGGCTCTTGTGATAGGTAAGGGAAGGACAAACACCATGAGACCCGGTCAATCTCAGCTGCAGTCGGAAGCAGATGACTCAAATCTGACTGTGAATGGGAATGGAAAAGAAGAAAAATCATCTTTTCATATTTGAGGTTGCCGTTATGGGTTTTGTCATAGAAAATGAAGCTTAATTAAAAATTGCGACAGGGAAAACCACAATGAATTTCTCTGGGGTAGCTCAAGTGCGTGTAAACCAAGCAGGGCAGTCAGCCTGGCACTAAATCACACTAATGGAAGAAGCAAGAGCTGAATATATGGCAGGGCTGTGGGACAATGATACAGAACCTCCTGCTGCCACCTGCCCTGCCTGTGGGATAACTCAATCCACAGCCTCCTAAAATGATGAATTAAGCATGATTTACTTGGCAGCATGTTGCCCAAGTCAATGATACCACAAGTATTGGTTAGTCAGAGAATTCAGCTGTGCTATGCATTTAATACACATGATTTAAAACTCTTGCTAGATAATTTTGGGAGTTGAGGGTGGCATCAGTGGCGGGTCATCAGGAACATGAAGAACAGATGTATTGATGGGAAGATGTGCAGACCAAGCAGGATGGCGGCAGCGCTACCCCAGGCAGGAGTGGATGGGGAGCAGCAAGGCCAGAGGATTCAGGGTAGGTCAGAGTCTGTCCCATCCACCTCAGCAGGTGTTCGGCACCAGCCTCCAACAATTTAACACGAAAAAATAGAGAAAAAGGCACTGTAATTTTTAATGGCCTCTGTTGTTGAATGGAAATCTTTCTATTAAGCGTCATAAAGTAACTTGTTCAGGGACAGCTTCCAAGTAGGTTAAAGCACAGGTTTGGGATGAAACACGAGAAGGGCTTTTTCAAGGTCTTAAAATAATTTAAAAATAAAATTAAAAAACAAAACAAAACAAAACACACAAAAAAACCAAAACAAAACTGTCCTTCCTTATGATATAACTCTTGCCAAACTCCTGAGACACAAACACTGCAGCATTTATGCTGTGCTTGAAATCCCCTTCTTACTTTCAGGTCTTTATTTTCTGAAAAGCAGCAGAAAATCACATAGTGCATCTCCACAGGGCACTTCTGAGAGCAAGTAGGTGCCATGTGCCCCAAAAGGACCGTCCAGGCATGCAGATGCTGCTGGTCCCAAGGAGCTTGGAATCCTCCAGAGATATTTGATGATGCAGCACATTTTCTGAAACATATGCTTTGCAGTGTGCTGCATTCACAACTGTCACCTTTCCCCTCCCTGTGACAGCCATCAGCCCACAGCAGAAGTCACAGGCACAAGTATTTCAGTGTAAAGCTGGGAGCTGGATTTAGATTTTGGCTGTAGAAAGCCCATCCTTTCCACGAAAAAAGAAAAAGAAAAAATAAATATAAAACAAAATAAAACAAAATAAAATAAAATAAAATAAAATAACATAACATAACATAACATAACATAACATAACATAACATAACATAACATAACATAACATAAAATAAAATAAATAAAATAAAATAAAATAAAATAACATAAAATAAAATAAAAATAAATCACACCAACCTGCACAGATCAGAGCAAAATACGCCTTCAGAAAAAGAAAACTAATGGGATCTCTCAGGAAAGCAAAGCTCATATCTTTGTCCTGCTTTCGCAAGGTAAACACTTCATCATCAGTGTCCCCAGGTGCTGCTGCTCCAAACGGCTCCAGCTCTATGCAGCAAAACGTTGTCAGCATCAGCATCTAAGGCCACAAGGCAACATTTACAATTACTCAGGACAAGTCATCCAGGTGCAAGAGTGCTCCCTTCTAGCCCTAAAATAATTTTCCTAGTATCTGCTTACCCTCAGCTCCATCCTAAGGTACCTGCCTTTGACAGCAGAGCTGTTGGGGTGGAAGAAATGCCTTTACTCCCCCCATGCACTGAGACTTTCAGCTTTAGGATGCTCAAGGTAGGACCCCAGGTATAAATGAGAAATAAATCACCCCTATCAAAAAAGCTAGCACAATAGGGGAGAAGAGATATTTACCATGTCTCATTCAAACTTTGCTCCGTGTGCTTCCTTCATCTGTTGTTTTAATTAAAATGAAATGTGCCGAGAATGCTCCAGCTCGCTTTTGTTCTTTTTGTGAATAACAGCTGGGAGAAGAACAATGGGGTTTATTGGTGCATAAAGAACTACCGGGAAAGCAACCAAGCTATTGGTGAGAACCATTAGTTAAAACTGTCAACAGTATTTATATGGGTTTATATTCTTACCCTGCAGTCAGCAAGAGATTCCCCCGAATCCTCCCTCCCAAAAAGACTCGGGACAGAACCTGCCAGAGCTCTGTGAGCCCAGGGTGGCTTCTAGAATTACAGCAGATTTGGTGGAATATAAGAGGTCAGAATTTTGGCTTTTCAAGGTCCTAAATCACCTGTAAACTTTCCTTCCTAGAGTGCTAAAGTCCATGTAGTGCTCAAAATGGAATGATCCCATTACTGGGTAATGAGATTATTATTATTAATAATTACTGAGTACATATTAGGCGAGGCGCCTACACTCCTTTTCTTCAGTTCATTGCCTTCTACGTGGTTCCTATTTTGCAGCCATTACCATAAAATCCAGATGCCCTGTACCCAGGCACCATGCAACACACCTGGCGTATCCCAAAGAAACATTTGTTCCAGTCCCCTTCCCAAGGCAGGTGCAGTGAAGACTCTTGTTTCAGGAGAGATTAATTTTCAATACACGCTGCTCTGCACTTCTGGTTGGAGAAATCCGCCATCCTCATTGCACAGACTGGGGGCAATTTAAACAAAAAGTTGGTGTCTGCACACGTGGTCTGTATTCAGGTGCTCTTTTGGTGACCAACACACCCCATGGAGATGGGGGTAAAAAAGCTGCCTGTGGAGGACATACAGCAAGATACCGGTCAGATATAAGCAAAGCAGTCTTTCAGATTATTATGGACCATCAAGTTTAGGGTACTGCTCCTGTGGTGTTCAGGTTGGGGTATAATCTAGGAAAAAATGGGTATCCTTGAGGTCCAGCTGAATTACCACAGGTAGCAGAGCTTCAGGGGGCTTTGAAGCACACGATGCTCTTCCCAGGGCACCTACCAGCCCCCGGGGCAGGGTTGGCAGCCCTGCCTCAGCTTTAGTAACGCAGGATTTAATATTTTTTTCTGCAAATATTTGGAAATAGGGCAGGATCTACCCCCATCTCTGGATAGTTTCTTGAAAATACTTCCTGGCATCCCAGCACGCTGTATACTTATAATATATAAACACATAGTCCATCTCCTTCGGAAAACAAATGTATTTAATGTCACAGAAGTGAATATCAAAGGATTCCTTTAATAGAGCCATTTCATTTCTCTCCCATGTACATGAGTAATGTATAAAATTACACCAGGCTGGAAAGGGAAGGTGTTGGGGGAGCCACTTGCTGGTGTTGCTGTACCAGTCATTACAGATTTAATCAGACTCATGGTATCTACTGAGAGCTTTTCTTTTTCCTCCAGCCCCAGTTGACTACTCATTACTTTTTTATTTTTTATTTTTAAACTGGAATAGCAAAATCTGCATCTGCATTGCAATTCCATCAGCCCAACAGCTCAGCAAGAGGCGGCTGGGGATAGCGGGGTACAGATTCCAATCCATCTCAAAGACAGGCTGGAAAGGTTTTAATATAACCATGGGCTTCACTGGGAGCTCGCCGCCTTCAAGCATATGGGCATAACGGCCTCTGCTGGCAAAATGGGGTTTAGCCAAGAGAAATATTTCCCTAGCAAAATGCAATGAGAGATGCTAAGTGTCCCACAAGGACAGTTCTTGGTCCTTGGGAGCTGCAGGTATCCATCAGCAGGGTCAGGCTTATGGACCCTGAGCCTTCAAAAACCTGGAAACAGCAGCTTCTGTAGTCATCTCAAACTCCGGACTAGGGAAACTGTTTTATTCAGGATTGTAAGAAAAAGCCTTGAAAACAGGAAGAAAAACTGAGGGTTTTTAGCAGAATTTGCCTGAAAAATAAAAATAAAATACATACATATATATATATTTATACATATATATATATATATACCAGCTCTTTCAAGAACAGGTGAATGAATTTGGGGGTCTTAAAACCATGTCAAGATAGAGATTTGCATGACTTTTCCACAATGCAGAGTGGCGTCTCTCCCATTGCCAGAAACAGCAGGCACCAGAGCACAGACCCCATCAGCATCCCTGGCACCTCCTGGAGCACACCTGCATCTCCTGGGACAGGTGTCAAACCTCATCACCTTTCCAGCTTCGGGTGCCAGGGGAGCTGCAGGACCACAGAGCTCGATGGAAATTCAACACCCAAACATTTCCCAGAGGTTTTTCTCCTGATGACACTTCTGATTGAAATAAGGAGAGTGCAATGTCTTTGTCTACGTTTCCCTGGGGCGGTGGTACCTCTGATTTGAGGACTCTCGTCAGACATGTTGTATCTGCTCCAAATCCCCACAGCTGGCAAGTTGTATGTGCAATAATCTATTAAGGCTTATTCACAGTTTTAAAAGCCACAAGCCTGGGAAGAAACAGCATCTCAATGCCACCAGCATTAAACAGATCCCTTATAAGAACAAGCATGTAAGGCTGGTGAAAGAGGTGCTCTTCTTCTTTACAAACTTAATTCACCAGGTTTGAGCACTGCTAAGAATTAATTAGCGAGAATTAAAATAGATCGAACTGTGATTATGGCTGTGATTATGTGCCCCTAGAAAGCCAAGATCAGCCTGTGTGACCTCAGCAAATATGAAAAGCTCAAGAATCTCTATTTGCGGCATTTTGCATAAACACAAGTGTCTCAAAGCTAAAGAGTCAAACTCTGTCACCAAAGGAGCTGTGCAACATGGGTTTGGGAAGAACGAAATTCAAGCCTTCTTGTTCAAGGGAGTTTTGCAACATGAGAGAACAGGGAAGGTGCTGACCATGTTTTCACCTGCTTCTTCTAGAATATGAGTTCTATGATTCTACATAGTATGTAAACTCGTTGAAGAAGAAGACAAGTTGGGACTGGAAGAAAGAAAGAAGGGAGGGTGGATATTGTCAGGGCCGAAACAAACAAAAACAAACAGGCTTTTTTTTTTTTTTTTTTTAAAACTGAGAGCTTTTCTCTTCCCACAGAATGCTTTTTGCTAGCTAAAATTGAAATTTTCTTGGAAGACATAGAAAACGTTCTCCAACTGCCTTTTTGCAAAGCAACAAGAAAATAAGATCCACAGAGATCAGGAGATTCAAGTATACATGAAAATACTCCAATGCATAAGAGACTGACTGGCAACTGAACAATTTAAAGGACATTACTTCTATCTAAACCAGCTGTGCAGCCAGCCCTAATTAAGGCGATAGTCACAATTATCATACTAGTATTGCACGTGCCTTCCCATTGAAGAGACTTTTTCCTTAAAGACTAATAGTTCAAGTCCTGCTGGTTCTGAAAGAATGAGAAATTCAGCCCCAAGACTGTAATTAACCTATCCTTTTTGATCATAAGATATATTAGCCCATCCACCAAAACTGAGGAGAGGGATTCAGAGCACCGGCCACTTCTGTACCAAGTACTAAGCATCCCCACAGATGGTGATGTTCCTTCATCATCTTGTATGAGAGTTATTTTAAGTTTTCCCCAGGAGGGATCCACCTATCTCCTTACATCCTAAAACTTTCTGACATATCTGATCTGTGAGAAGACTATAAAACCCAGCGTTTCTTAAAAAGACTGTGACACGTATCAGCTTTAAGTATTTCAAAGGACACAGTTCTTTCCCCCCAACAAAGAGCACCACCGATCACAAGGAGAGGCAGCAGCAGGATAGACTAAACCCCGGGGGTATGAGGAGAAAAGCAGCTGTCTTCAAGCACTGCAGCTGGGGTAAAGAACCAAACGTGTTCAGTTTTGCATGGTGAAATTTAAGGCATGAGCAGAAAGATTTCCATCAATGGGATCAATCGATACTTGAAGCCCCACCTGAATCAGAGAGGATCCAAGCAAACCCAAGAGCTTTGCTCCCATCCCAGTGACACACAACGTGTCACCACTGCCTGAATCCCTGTGGCTGCTTCTCCCTGCAGATCTCAAGCACAGCTCTGCTCCAGCCTTCATGGCTCTAGAAACCAGCTGCAGCACCAGATCCTGCTTTCACTCAGCTTCTCCTTTGCCAAGGCACTGGGAACTGGTGATACCCCACCTTGAATCCTGGGGTCAGTTTTGGGCCCCTCATCATAAGAAGGACATTGAGGTGCTGGAGAGAGTGCAGAGGAGACAATGAAGCTGGTGAGGGGATGAAGCACAAGTGTGATGGGAGCAGCTAAGGGACCTGGGGGGTTCAGCCTGGAGAACAGGAGCTGAGGGGAGAACTTCTCGCAGTCTATAACTGCCTGAAAGGAGGTTGTAGCATGGAGGGTGTTGGTCTCTTCTCCCAAGTAGCAAGTGATAGGACAAGAGGAAATGGCCTCAAGTTGTATCAGGGGCGGTTCAGATTGGATATTAGGAAAAAATTCTTCACCAAAAGCGTTGTCAGGCATTGGAATAGGCTGTCCAGGGCAGTGGTGGAGTCACCATCCCTGGAGGTAATATGCTTTTAGACAAGGTTCTTAGGGACACGGTTTAGTGCTAGAGTTAGGTTATGGTTGGACTCGATGATCCTGAGGGTCTCTTCCAACCGAAATGGTTCCGTTTATGACCCTATTAAAGCTCAGCAGTGGGGATCTGAGCCCATATCAAGTCATCCCATACCACTCTGATGACCCGCTGCCTGTGGTGGAGTCCAGACACCCCAGGTACATGAGCCCAATACTCCCAGCTTCCATTTTCTTGCTCCAGTACCATCTCTAGCAAGGACAGATGGACACCACAACCAACCCAGCACTCACTGCCCCAGCCCTGATCTTCTTCATCCCTAGCTCAGTCCATTTTTCTCCATCCAGAAGAAGAAGAGCCATGCCTGATCAACAAGTTGCATGCATTTCACACCTCTGCCCAGCTTGGCTTTACAACCCCATATTCATATGTACACAAAGCTGCGACTTCCACTGGGGAGAGGAGATTTAAACAGAAAAAAGGGAGGAGGGTGTTGGATCCATGTTCTCATCCTAATTCCTACCAAAGGACCAGGCTGCATTTCTACCCATCTTCTAGCTGCATCATGAGCAGCATGTCCACACTACACTGGCTCATCATCTGCAGACATAAGCATCCTTTTCATTAACTGACTGCTCCTGGGGCTAGATCTTCCCCTGAAAAGTGCTGTAACACAAGTTACAAGCCAAAGGGCTTGTTCAGAAAGCGTTGGGGTGGACAAGCCTTCTACAAATAATTTCACTGGAACTTACCTTCTCTTTTAAAGGTTTGAGGAGGACCAAAGACCAAATGGTGGCTGCATTGTGTGGCAGTATTGGCCTAAGATGCACAAAAAGAGGATTTTAAGGTGGTCTATGAGTAACAATAAGGTCAAGAGGCCACGAACATCAACTGTGTGCTGTCCTTACCGGGGCAGAGGTTGTTCACAGCAGACTAGACTTATGCAGAAGAGAAGAAGGGGGAGAGAGAGGGAATCACATAGCTCTTGCCACTTCTACTTTCCTGAGTATCTCCCACTTTTCTACATCCCCAGTTGGCGTTTTTCTGGAGGACAGAGCCTTGTGCGCAAACCAGAGCCAACCAACCTGCTCCCACGTGTGCAAACACCCTGCTCACGGGCAGCCAAGAAAAGAGATTCTCCTGTGGATTAAGAATAAAAACACCTCCTTCATTTGAAAAATGTATTAATTAATGGCATTCATCAGGGAGCCAGTCAGGAAACTAGGTAATTTAATTTCTCAAGTACACAATGTCAAGAAAGACAATGGGCCAAAAGCCAGCTCTGTCAACAAGGTGAAACCTCTTTCATTTATTATCTGAGAGGTGGGGAAGTCAAGCATGAACGTCAGAGTGTCACTGGAGAAACCAGATACACTGAGCAGGTACTAAATTATCCAAATGAGTCCATTATATCTATTGCTGTCACACATTTCACAGGGGAGATGGGAAAAGTCTCACAGCTTACCAGCGATGTCATGGACCAGTGCTCTCCTGCCTATGAGAGGCTTCGCTGGGCTAGATGGCACACAGAGTGAGTCAATAATTTTAGAGAGAAGAAACAAAGAAAAACCTACCAGCCAGCAATTTGCCATGGGAAATCACGAGCAAACAGAATTTCAAATAACGTTCCTCCAAAAGGTGTTGATGCCCGTGAAATGCTGATTTAGCCAAGAGCTACAAAAATCATTTTAAATCCCCAGGCAAGTTTGCAGTGTTAAATGCGTAAGGTGTCTATGTCAGTTGTCCCTGCGAAGAGTTGGCCTATGTGGGCTGTATTCGGTGAAATGATGGTAAAATCAGGCTAGGTGACTTTCTTACCATCACCCACATAAAAAGTCATGGAAACAATCAAGTTTAGTAACTTCGCTGTGCGTTTCTGGTTTTCTTCCAAAAGTATCAGAGAACTTAAACACAAATCAATGCTTACGGCAAGCCAAAATGCTCAGCTACTCTCTGAACAGGTAATCTGGGGGTTGGGGAGATAATGGATTTGTCAGAGCACTTGCCCAGGCTGATTTAGCAAAACAGGACTAGAGTCATAAGCATAGGAGCCCAATCTCATATCTTATTTCAAAACAGAAGTTTAAGTTTTGCACTTTGCACTGATGTAGCCTTTCCTTTCCTGGAACTAGGCAGGAGACCCAGTGAACAACAGGGTGACCATGAGTCAACAACGTGCCCTTGTGGCCAAGAAGGCAAATGGTCCCTGGGGTGCATCAGGAAAAGTGTGAGCAGCAGGTGGAGGGAGGTTGTTCCTCCCCCTCTGCTCTGCCCTGGTGAGGCCACATCTGGAGTTCTGGGTCCACTTCTGGGCTCCCCAGTTTAAGAAGGACAAGGAATTACTGGAGGGAGTCCAGGGAGGGACACAAAGATGCTGAGGGGTCTGGAGCATCTTTGTGATGAGGAGACACTGAGAGAGCTGGGGCTGTTCAGCTGGAGAAGAGAAGCTGAGAGGGATCTTATCAATGTAATGAATATCTCCAGGGTGGGTGCCAGAGGATGGACCAGACTCTGTTCAGTGGTGTCCAATGACAGGATGAGTGGAAACGGGCACAGACTGAAACAGAGGAGGTTCCATCTGAATATGAGGAAAATGTTATTTCCTGTGAGGTGCCAGAGCCTGGCCCAGGCTGCCCAGAGAGGTTGTGGAGTCTCCTTCTCTGAGACAATCAAACCCACCTGGACACGACCCTGTGTGATCTGCTCTGGTGACCCTGCTGAGCAGGTGGGTTGGACTGGGTGATCTCCAGAGGTCCCTTCAACCCCAACCAGTCCCGGATTCTGTGATTCCAAAGCACCACATTCAGCAAAGGGAGACACCTGGACAGAGCTAGGAGGCTCATTTTGTCTTAGAAAGGCATGGTCTCAGCTCCAGAATGGCTTTATGGGAAGAAATTTTATTGATTTATTTTTAAACACGAACTGAGAAATGGCAAGAGACTATGGGGACAATTGGTCTATGACACCATGAATCTTTAAAAATACTCGAGGTTCTGTGGGAGAAGAATAAAACCACCCCCCTCCCAGTTTTACAAAGTGTAAGAACAGTGTACGTATACCCATCTACTCGTTCACAGCCCACCCTAAGGAGTGCATACCCTGCAAATATGTGGCAATTCGCATTCCTTTCCTATCCCTAGAGAAATGTAAGCACTTTTTTCCTGCTTAAAGATCAACTGTGTCTGCATGTTATTTTTTGTAATTAACATCATGATAGCGCATCATTAAATTCACCTAATTGAATAAAAGGACTGTACTATAACACTATATCCAGCAGGGGAAATATATTCTGCTATTTTGGACAGGTTTGAAATTACTTTTGGATACATCTAACCCCTTTAAAATTGGAATTCAAGCAATTTCAGTGAAACCTTGTTCAGTTTTTGTGTTCAGGAACAGAAACCCTATCCAGTACATACCTCCAAGGCAAAACATTACCGTTATCCAAAATGGCATTAGATTTAATACAAACAACACAGCCATTGGGCTTTTTAAAATTCAATAATAGTTCCTCTGATCTGACATATAGTGAAGCTGATTGCAGAACTACTATTAACTTCAGTGATTTGGCTGCAAGCTTCCTGACAAATTCAAAACTACATCCAAATCAAACAACATCATTTATTATGATGTAAGTCATCATACAGTAAATTAAAATCAAAGCTAACAGATGTTTCTAAAGCTCTGTTTACTTAAAAGTTGCACAACTAGAGAACATAGTTTTAAATTTTATTTAAACCTATGCTCAGGCTACCGAACCTAAGTACGTTTAATATTTAATGCAAACAGTATGATCTCTAAGAGAATTTAGTGCTGCCAGTGAGGCCAGTACAACTGTTGACATTAGATGGCAGGAGTGTTTGCAGAGTTCAAACCCATAATCGATGTAATGACAGTAAATATGGGGACCCTGGTGCTTTTCCTCCAACTTCAACAGAGTTAAGCTTCTGAGAAACATGCGAAAATTTCTGTATCAGATCCACATATCAGACATCAGAAAGCCAGCAGTGATTAAGGCATGTTGTACACAGCTTGTTGTTGAATTTGGGGATATTTGCTGCAAACCTGCCAGTTCTGTAAGGTACCTTCCTCTCCCTTGCTAAAAGATAAGGATCTAATTCAATAAACCCAGAAGGGCTCCAACACTCAGCTCTTCAGATGCTGTCAAATTGGCTCTGCAAAGGTCATCAATCTCCTCTTCTTCATGCCCACAGCCTCCTTGAAGCCTGTGGCACGGCTGCCAAAATATTGTCCGGCATCCCTGTGCTGCCTCTGACCTTCTTGCCCCGGGGAGAGGAAGAAGCTGCATGGCCCAAGGGCATCTGTGCACAAATGTGGGCAGAAATTTCCCGGCAACAATGCCCAGAAACACCTATGTTCACAGAATCACAGGTATTTTGGGTTGAAGGGACCTTCCAAGCTCATCCAGTGCCCCCTCTGCCGTGAGCAGGGACATCTTCACCAGCTCAGGTTGCTCAGAGCCCCGTCCAGCCTGGCTTGGGATGTCTCCAGGGATGGCGCATCCACCACCCCTCTGG
>VWYH01006623.1:0-21534 GCA_013399365.1 Pampusana beccarii | reverse complement strand
ACGAGGAAGAAATTGTTGGCCCTGAGGGTGGTGAGAGCCTGTCCCAGGTTGTCCAGAGAGGTGGTGGCTGAACCATCCCTGGAGACATCCCAGGCCAGGCTGGACGGGGCTCTGAGCAACCTGAGCTGGTGAAGATGTCCCTGTCATGGCAGGGGCACTGGGGGAGCTGGGAAGGTCCCTTCGAACCCAAACTGTTCTGTAATTCTATGACTGACCAAGGACTATTGTCAAAGTAGAACTTTAGACTTTGGCAGCCCACCCACTGCAGGAGGTCAGTGATTAGAACCACATAGCACTGTGCATCCTCTGTCCTCTGCTTGTGTTCCAGGCCAACAAAACACCTGAGATGTGCTTAAAATTACACCTCAGACCCCAAGCCCAAATTAAGGGTTTAACTGGTGACATCAGAGCTGTTCAAATGAGAGAGTATTGCTCCAAAATTCAACTGTACCTTGCCTCCAACACATAAAGGGCAAATCATGCCTTTATTTGGAAGACACATATTTTCATGAAAAGCTACAAAGCATAATAATTCAAATATACAGTTAATAAAGGGCTTGTGAAAGTATAACTGCTCTTGGTATTTTGACAGAGACTTTTAAGATCAACTAGCACACTGCTTCACATGCAGATAAGTAAAGAGAAACAAAGCAGGGAAAGCACAAAAACTCATCTTTTACCATTTTACTGACACGATATTCAGCACAGTTCAGCCCTCATTGCCAGGGTGATATCTTCAAGTCTCTATTAGTCTGCATTATTTCATTTAAAATAGTATACAATAAATCTCTTACTTCGTACTGCAACAGCTTAGCTTATGTACCCCTCAATCATATGGTCTTGGGGAAGCTCATTATAATCATAAGCTATCAAGTCATCATGCAAGTTTTTATTTCCCCATTATTAAATGGTGTCAATTCAGCTCCTTTGAGGGTGAAGCTGTGGTAGGTGAGTAAGCAGAGCACTCTGCTACGTTTATTCCAAATTTATGTATATTCTTGCAGATATCTTCCACCCGTGCTGAAGTGCAGCACTAATTTTTTATCTAATCTGTCTTCACCTGCAGAGGACAATGTGGTGAGACTGAAAAGATGCTGCCAATTTAGGTTTTCAACCTGAGTGCAACATATTGGCATCAGGCTTAAAATAAACAGGAGCTGTTATGGCATTCCTTTGCTTGCCTCCAGCCTCAAGACTTTTCATCTTTATCTTTTAAGTACTTTCTCCTTACAGAGATAAAAGATTCCTAAAATAATTTCTTTTTTTCTCTGTGATTGTGGCAGAAAAAAAAAAAAGTCACATTATAACTTCTGGATATACCTCAAACTGACTTTATTTGGGCTCACTTTCTGGAGAGATGGAAAAGCGAACCGTACGCATCTAGAGTTTGGGGTACAGAAGACAGAAAGGTGAAAATCATTATCCTACCAGCACACCCACCAGCAGACTGGAGCTTCGTCCCCAACCGCATGGTGACTTCTCTAGTGATGCTCAGCCAGTTCCTTTCTTCGGCCGCTGGTTGCAGGTTGTTAAATGCAGGCACCTGGGAGAGAAAAATGTTCTTCTCGAGGTCTCTGGTGTCCTCAGCAGATGAACTGGCCAAGGCAGCAGGGAGGGGAGTCAAGGTATGTACGTGCCAGCAGCAGTCAGCTGAGAGCCTTGTCAGAGTTAACAAAGGCTTTAAAATATATATGAAACCAGCAAGGACCTATCGACCTCTGAGANAAAGAAAAAAGAAAAAGGAAAAAGGAAAAAGGAAAAAGAAAAAAGAAAAGAAAGAAAACAAACAAACAAACAAACAAAGTAGATATAACATTGCATATTAAGCAGATGTTCTGCCATTGCAGGCTTCACCTGTAATTTCATTTCTTCCATTTGACCCACCTTGACTTTCTCCGTATACCACAGGCTAGATCCATTTTTATCTTTCCATAAAAAGCAAGAAAAAAAACCTCATTTCTGACTTTTAAAATCAGTAGAAAGAGCAGTAAAATCTCCTCAAGGCACAGACCAGGTTTGCTTGATGGAGTCTAGCCTGTGTAACTAAGAATATCTTGAGTCTTGAAGTTAAATGGATCTTAAGGTGCTCTTTTGCTTTTCAGTATCCAGACTTGAGCACAGATTTCCTCTCTCTTTCCCAAGAATTTTCTGCTTGGGCAAAGGAATAAAGGACAACTGGGGAGAGCTTCATCTGCACTCAGACAAAGGGCAGGTCACCACGGCTTTGGAATAGAAACAAAATTAGATCAATGCAAAGTCTCAGAAAAATCTGATCCAGAAACCCTACACTTGCAGACACCAACTGCAGTTTCTCCTCAGGTCACAACTCACCAGATGCACTTTCTTTTGAAACAGGGAAAGTTTTCTCTGCAATTAAAATAGTACGTGAAGAATTAGGGAGGTGGTTTCATGGAGATCTGGTCGTCGATGCAGGTCAACAGCCAACTGGAGCAAGTGATGTCTCACAAAGTCTCTTTGGATGAGCAAAGTTTAAGGCTTAATGTTGAACTTTGCAGACATTAAACATATCGGCCCTGCTGACCGGTGCTGTGGGGGGTGCTGGGGTGGCATTGCCAGCCCAAAATGTGGCATCAACCAGCAGGTCCCAGCCAGACACGTTGACCCTACAGCAGACCATACCCCAGAGAGAAAAATACTGGATTTAGGCCTCGTTTCAGTTTGCTTATTATGATGGCAAAACTCTTTTCCACAAGTGGTTGTTTATGAACCTTCCCCAGTTTTCAGACCTTGTGGGCACATATTGGAGCAGTCTTCGTTGTGTTGGCTTTTGCAAACTCAAAAAGACAAACCTTGAAATAAAATAATGGAGCCAATTAGTGAACTCGACTGCTTGAAAGACCTGAAGGACCAAAGTTTCAGAGATTTTTTGAGTCAGGAATTCAAAGCCTATTGTTTCAGATATAAATTATGAGTTAAGGGGGTGATGTGAGACATATTCCAAAAGTCAGTCTGAGTGAGACTTCAGAGGTTAATAAAGAATAAGATACTTTGCAGCATGGATTTTTTAAAGAGAGAGGGTGGCCGACTAACCTGACTCCTCTCTCTGATTATTGACTGTGTATAAAGAAATGAAAATGTGTCAGGTCTCGTCTATTTGCAAGTTAGTTTGTTATAGAACAAGTTGCGAAGTGGACAATAACTCAGCTACAGAAGGTGTGGACTGATTCGAGCAGCATTGGACAGGGAAGAGGAGAGAAGGGGTTTACTGAAAAGAGAATAAATGAGCCAGAGCTTATGAAATGGAAACCCTGCACAGGGGGTGAAAGAAAGTCATGGGACTTATTAAAAAAAAAAAATAGATATATAGATATATAGATATAGAGATATAGAGATATAGAGATATAGAGATATAGAGATATAGAGATAAAGAGATAAATATCAATAGAGATATAGAGATAGAGATAGAGATATAGAGTAGATACATACATGTGAAGGAAAAGATCTTTTCATTCTTTTGGATGAAAATATGCTCAAACCACACGGGACAAGCACCAGCCTCCCCACCTCATCCTTCTCACCTTGGGCTTCTTAATCAAGAACTGCCCATTGGGTTAGGTTCTTTTGCTTTTTTAGGCGTTTTTCATCAGTCCACTGAATGTGATAATGACAGGAAAAGTGTTACTCAGGTGCTGCAGTAATATCCTTATTCAATACTAAAATTTATGCTCGGATTTTTTTTTTTTTAATTTTTAAATGTGGTTCATTTGGCATGCCTTTCATCTGGCAACAGTTATCTCTCCTAGATATATAGGCATCACCAGAGAAAACTCCACAAAAAGAAATAAATGTGGAAAAGCATGCAGACTGCTGTTGTTCAGTGATGTGATGAAGATGATGGTTCATTGCAGGAACAGTAAAGACGTTGCAAACTTGAGTTATTTAATTCAGCAAGGAGCAGAGGAACTGTGCTGCACCACCCTCACACACAGCACCCACCTAAACCCAGTGCAGCTGACTGGCTTGGGGACAGTATCTAGATATGATGAAGAAATGTTTGACACTGAGGGTGGTGAGAGCCTGGCCCAGGTTGGGCAGAGAGGTGGTGGCTGAACCATCCCTGGAGACATCCCAGGCCAGGCTGGACAGGGCTCTGAGCAACCTGAGCTGGTGAAGATGTCCCTGCTCATGGCAGGGGGGGCACTGGGGGAGCTGGGAAGGGCCCTTCCAACCCAAACCATTCTGTGATTCTATGATATTTCACCACTAAAACCAAATGTCTTGTGTGGTTGTGATCTAAAGACCATGGGGAGCCAAGTTCTTTGCCTCCACAGCCAGGACAGGTGGCCCAGCACTACACTGATGGACCCACAAGTGCTGTGAGAGGGTACTGATATCCCAAACTGCCTCACATACATCCAGAATTTAGCTTTCTAGAGTAGCCTCCATCCCACGAAAGTATCAGTTAGCTCAAACCATAATCAAGCACCTCAAACAGTGACAGAGGTGGTTCCCCTTGTGTGCCTTAGGGCTCCCTGATTAGCGCAGGTGAAGACACAGAAAGGTGAAGGACATGTCCTTGGAAAGATAAAGGCAGGAAAGACATGCTTGGAGCAAGGAAAACAATGCATGGGTGGTGAGCATCGACACATTAAGCCTCAAACATGCAGAGGGCAAACTACGAACGATGACCAGAAACATCTCTGCCAGACACTCATTTGCTTCCCTTCCCTTCCCTTCCCTTCCCTTCCCTTCCCTTCCCTTCCCTTCCCTTCCCTTCCCAAACCTTCCCAAACCTTCCCTTCCCTTCCCCCAGGCTGCCCTGCCTTCTCCCATCAGAAGCAACGGAGAGCAGACTACATCGATATTTTGAGTTAGATTTTGAGCCAGTGAAGCTCCAATCCTACCCCCCACCCAGCCCATTCTATTCCCCATTTTGGGCAAAATTGAAGTAATCTGAAATCCCACACCAACAGGGTGATATTTTCAGATATACGGATTCCTGGACTGTGGATTGCGAAGGTATTAACTGACTGTAGAGTTTGAAGCCTGACATTGATCTGATCATCTTTGGTTTGTGTGTCTTGCTCTGCTTTCCCTTCAAGCCCTTCTCCTAAAGAAATACTTAGGAAACAAGTAAGATATATCTCTATGTTATAAATAAAGCAGCAGCATTAATACTTAAGTACTTAATAACTGTCTATGAAGGTATGGTAATAAAGTAAATTAATACTGCAAAGTCCTGATTTGGATCTCACTTACATTAGTCTTCCAGGGCTAAAACTATTGGTTTCAGTTGGGTCATTTACAGATGACTAACTGAGGTTAGCCTGACCTTGCGTTGCTCTAATAAATACATTAAATTAACAACAGATCTGGAGTCAAAAGGAGTTTGCCACTGGTTGCAACAGTAGCATAGCGTAAATAATACATGGATTTCAGAAAAGCAATTGCTTCCCAATATCAGAGACCGGATCACGAGCGCATACTGCTCTGCAACACAAGCTGGCTCTATCAGGATGAATGCCTTTTCTAAATTACAGCCTAACAGATCAACCAGATATTCACTTTGTTTCTGTAGTTATGCAAAACAAGGAGACTGCTCCAAGTTTAAGGTCAGCCCGATTTTTTTTTTAATTTTCTTTTTTTTTTAACACATCTCTTTAAGGACATGAGTTCATCTTTCAGAGGAAATAAAACCTAAGCTTGGCCTTGGGCAGGCTCAGGATCATGACTCCGTTTAGTTCTGGTCTCTCTGGGGTCATGCAGAGGAGGGAGAAGAAAGGTGGTATGAGGCATGGTCAGGAAAACTGTGATCATTCTGATATCATTTTGGAGGAACTAAACAAATACCTGGCCTAAGCTGGTAAACTCGGGGTGTGTTTCTGCAAACAGAGCCCTGGCAAGGAACTCACCTACAGGCTCTACACTGGAGCTGCCTAAAATTAGGAGAGATTAATTTCATGCTAAGCATTGTTGCTTTTTATTTGCAGGAGGTACAGACACAATTTTTCTCAATCTCCAATTTTCCATCTATAGACTGAGAATATGAATATAGCTAAGTTCATTAGTCCTGCTCAGGCTGTTTGAGATCAATGGCCAAAAAGTAAAGACAGGTTCTCACCTTGCCATTTGTCCAGGTCTTACCACATGGAGGTTGTTTCTCAGATGGTCAATAAGCAAGACTTTGACCTCAGCTTTGGACAAAATCTTTAGCTACATGGCAGAGATCTCATTTGCCGCCAGAAAATGATGAAACTTAGCACTCTATGATGAGCCACATTCAGTCTTCATGTGCAGAGTAAGACCAGGCTTAAAAACAAATGGTCAAGGCCCCAACAAGACCCAAGTCTATGTGACTTATGGTTGGATTACTGGGAGGCTTTAACAAATATGTGTTCTTCATAGCAAGCCCCTTAAAATAGCCATAATCATGGTATAAAGTTATGGAGCAGAAAACAATAATTTTCTTTATCAAAATAGTATTGGTCAGGATAAGAGGGCAGGGCTGGACTATTTTAATACATCTGAAGTATCCACTGTAAAAAGCATATATTTGATTGCTCAGTGAACATCTCCTGTTTGCTTTTCCTGGTGGTTATTAGTAAAAAATTAACGATCAGAAGGCTCATAGATGAAAAAGTTGTTAAGGTATAGGTTAATTAATCCCTAGAAATTAAATCTCTTGCCAATGCAGCTACAAAGTTTGCCAATCATAAAAATACATCTTTCAAGGAAAAAAAAAAGCTTAGCAACACTTACTGAAAGATTGTGGTAGGGTGGTCAAAAATAGCACAGAAGATGGAAATGAGCTGTGCCCAAAAGACCCACAGCTGAGGGGAGCTCAGGGCATTACACACAGTCAGCATCTTGTGAGCTGGCTGAAAACTCACCCAAAAACTTCAATAGTAAGAGCTTGTAAAGATGTAAATGCTTGATACTTTTCCAACCAAATCACCAGGTTACATTTTTACGCGTCTTATCGGCCTCTTCTCTTCGACAGTTTAACAACACTCTGGCAAAGTGTCTGCAAATCTACTGGGATAAAAATGTTGAGATAGAGCAGCTATTAGGCAAATACTTAATATTTTGAGGTCACTAGTGCCTGTTGACATGACTTATAGAAAGGGTTGTGTAAGGCCCCTGGCTGTGTCTGCTAGCTCCTGTGCTAAATTTCAGTCAAGGCTGAGAGTGAGTCAATGCTTCCAGATAAGGTCTATTCCTATGTAATTTATGGAATATTTTAAGGAAATAAAGAATGGTTGTGGGTAGTGCACACATACTGGTGCTTTCATTGTATTGGAGAACTTGCAAAGGGAAGAAATCCCAATCAAGGAGAGGGGGTCTCTGATGTCTTATATCCCAGAAAATCTGATTTTATCTCTTCTGTTCGTGTAGGTATTTGTGACATCTCTCTCCTGGGTCAGTCCTACAAAGTCTGATATGTGATACACCCACTGCTGCACTTATATAAAAAGGACGATCCACTCATCGTAATCTATAAATCCAGAAGAAGAAAATTCTCCTCAGCTCCACTGCTTCACAAAGCTGTTCTGGGTATGATTTGGATATTTACAGCTTGTGGACATGTATGGTCCCTCCTGTGGTGATGACTAAACTTCTAATTCTGCTGGCAGACAAATGAAGTGGTGACACCAGGTTTATTTTACAGACTGAGGCCTATGCAATCATTAAGAGTCAAGATATGTTCTCTGTAGAATATAGTGTACACTGATTTTTACTAATTATTCTTTATTCCGATGAGTGAGGCAACATGCTGATCACATATACTCATATAAACAGAACAAGATAGTCTGTAATAGCGGATAAAGAAATCCTGAAAGGCAAAAGGAGTTTTTCTGCCAGTGCTAACAGGTCTGTGATTTCAGATGAAACAACTCCAAACTATAATCAGCTAAAACAGCCTGCACCACACAAAGTTTTTCCCTTCAAGAGGAGCAGGAGCACAGCTGCACATTGAACCCACCCTAGATCTCAGCAGAAGACAGGGCATTCACACATCAAACCACCTGGTTATGGGGGTGTCCACACACATGGTGTGGAAAGGAGTAAAAGCCACCATCACACTCAGGGTTTCCTCCTGCAGGTGGCAAATCATAGAATCACAGAATGGTTTGGGTTGAAGGGCCCTTCATCCACCACCTCTCTGGCCAACCTGGGACAGGCTCTCACCCTCAGGGCCAACAATTTCTTCCTCATGTCCAGCCTGAATCTCCCCTCCTTTAATTTAAAACCATCACCTCTTGTCCTATCACAACAGGCCCTGCTCAACACTCTACCCCTGTTGATGACTTTAGTCATGATCTATCAGAGTGGCTAAACCTGGCCTGGCAGCAAACCTCACACCTGGGGGACCCTTCATATATCAGGATGTCTGGAAATCTCAAAAGGCATCACCACATCCCAGGAGCTCAAGTGGACAACGGTCCAAGTCCCCTTTGTCCTTCCCCTGCAAAACCTGCCCCAACAGTAAGAATGTCCATACAACCTGATTTCTGACCTACTGGTAACAGAGAACTCAGTGTCTCCCCAAGAAACCTTTCCCAGTGCCAAACCCTCATTATCTTTCTGATAAGTCCTTGCCAGGTGCTACCAGACAAAGAGGAGTTGCAGCAAGGAATGGAGTGGGGAAAGATCGTCTTTCTGCACCGGGGAGGCCAAACCTTGAATCCTGAGGGCAGTTTTGGGCCCCTGAGGCCAAGAAAGGCCTTGAGGTGCTGGAGCGAGTGGAGAGAAGGGAACGGAGCTGGGGAATGGGCTGGAGCACAAGTGTGATGGGAGCGGCTGAGGGAGCTGGGGGGTTCAGCTGGAGAACAGGAGCTGAGGGGAGACAGGGACACAAAGAAACAGCCTCAAGTTGCGCCAGGGGAGGTTGAGGTTGGATCTGGGAACAATTTCTTCCCCAAAGGGCTGTGGGGCATTGGAACAGGCTGCCCAGGGCAGTGCTGGAGTCACCATCCCTGGAGGGGTTGAAAATACACACAGATGAGGTTCTCAGGGACACGGGTTAGTGCCAGGGTTGGGATAACAGTTTGACTCAATGATCTTAAAGGTGTTTTCCAACCACAATGATTCTATGATTCTAAGATGTCCCCATCTGTCCCAAGGTGCTGGGGGCTGCAGGCAGAGAGGGGTGAGCACCTGGAGGATGCTGTTAGCAAGGAACGAGGACGTTAGTGCCATGGTGTCCTTCTACAGCTTTGGGCAGAAAAGAGCAGACGAGGTGTACTGGAGTTGTAATTTCACCTCCACGAGTTGTAACGAAACGCAAAACAAAGCTGATGAAGATGAGCTGAAACAACCGCCCATTGATTCAGCAGGCTCGTGAAATGATATCTGGCACATCCAGGAGAGAAAAAGACGGTGCCTGTGTAGAGGGCAAAACTGGACTTAGGTGATAAGAATAACCTGAGTGTGTAGGAGGTTGTGTACGTTGCTCATTCAAAAGCAGAGCAAAGAAAGGATTATTTTGTTGAATATGTCAGAGTTCTGGTTTGCATTTCTGCATACAGATGTCTGCATACAGTTACTGCCAGACACCCATAAGACACGATCCTGTAGCATTTGTGTTGATTCAGCGGTAGGATTTGAGGTCTGCCTTGGTGTCTCTGAGGTCCACATAGGCATGTATTTTCTACATCCCACCTTCAACAAAATACCCATGCACACAACTGCTGTTTAGACCTGAACTTGCTAACTCAATAGTTTTCAGGTGCAGAAAAAAAATCAGTGGGGTCTAAATTTCTACATGTAGGAAGATTTGGTGTAACATCCTCGTAACAGGGTGTCTCGTCCACCTTAAAAGGTGCCTGTGGAAGCAGTTATAGGCACGTAATGGAATATTTTCCCTCTCTGTGATGGACAATACCTCCTTTACAGATCTAAATGGGTTATGCTTGCCCAGGTTGTACAGAGAGGTGGTGGCTGAACCATCCCTGGAGACATCCCAGGCCAGGCTGGACGGGGCTCTGAGCAACCTGAAGATGTCCCTGTTATGGCAGGGGGGGCACTGGGGGAGCTGGGAAGGTCCCTTCAACCCAAACCATTCTGTGATTCTCTTCTGTGATTCAGTTCCTCTATCCAGACCCACGGGGAGGTCTGAGATGACCGAAGCTTTAGAACAAGAAAACAACTAAGTGATAAAAATTACCTGTCCGTGAGCACTTCACCACCCAGGAGTTATCCCATTCAGCGGTGCTTATCACAGCTCTAGAGCTGACTGGAAAAATAAAAAGAGGGGAAAAGAGAAAAAAAAAAAGAAAAAAATATAAACAAGGATTCATAAGGCTTTTATTCCAATAGGTGATGCCTGTGGTGGAAGAAGGGAGGTCAGCACCTGTCCTGGCTCCACCTGGCAGGTCCCACAACCCCAAGAGATCCTGCTGTGCGCCCTTGGGATAAAGCAGCAAAATGTTTGTCCCACAAGCTCAGAGCTAAAATCCGACACTCAGTGCCACACGGCATTTCTGAGTTCAAAAATGTAAACTGGCTATAGCATTTTGAGGGAATACCAGCACAAGGGCCATTTATTACTTTCCCTCCAGGGAGGTGTCACGGCCCCAACCTGACAGTGTTCGAGACTGCACAACGTCCTCAGACACACAGTGTGATCTGTGGGGTGTCCTGTGCAGGGACAGGAGTTGGACTCCATGACCCTTGTGGGTCTCTTCCAACTCAGGACATTCTATGATTCAATTTCCTCTGCTCTTTGCCCTCCTGGGCACTGCATTGAAACATCTCTGTAACTCACTGCAGCTTTTTGTCGAGACTGCAAAGACTGCAAACACTGCTATGGAAAACGACGGATGCTGCAGTCTTTAGGAAATGAACCCTTCTCTGATTGCTTACTTAGCTGAGCAATTTGCCGGGTGATAGACAGCAATTATATCATCCCGTGTCAATTTGGCTATTCATTTTGCCCTCTCCACATGTTTCCTCTTCCTGATTGAATAATCACTAACAATAATCGCAGGCAGCTGGGGGAAGGAAGCGCATCCATCAGTTTTAATGCCAGCAAGAATGAGATCTGATTCCTCCAGCACTTGCCACGGCTCTGCATCTTCAATTCATTTACATTTTCCTTATACTAGTGCTAATATCAAGATCATATTATTTCCATTGCGTACTCCTGTTTCAGTTTATAATCTCAGAACAACAGAATGCCACAGGAAACACTCAATTTCAAAACAACAACAAAAAATTATTGCTTCATCTGCTATTCTGTATTCCCACAAATATTTTGACATTTATGTTTTAATTCTCCTTATTCTGAGAATATTGATAGAAGTGTTAAGCTTTAAGACTGCGACTATGTAAGTTAGACCAGACTCAGGGAAGATGAGTTTATGTAAAGGGTGAGGACAGTAAAGGACAGAAACGTTAGGAAGGCCTAAGCAGGCAAAACCTAGGGACTGCAGAGGCTTTTCAAACTTGTCTGTGTGCAGATTGTTACTTCTAGTAAAAAATTACCTTACTGCGTCCATATATATTGTAGGCTACAAACCAGAATGTAACGTTAAACATCCAGTGACCAAAATACCAAATTCTCATTTATATCATCATATAGCCCTACCTATACTTGCATATACCTGTATACATATATGATATTATATCATAATATAATTCTAGAGTGCTATTCTCTAGTTATACTAACTAATTTCTATCAGCCAAGTTTCCAATTCTCTCTGTTCAGAGACACAGAACAGCAGAAAATACAAAATTAGTTTGAAGGCACAAAAAGTGGCCCAAAGATGGTCTTGCCCATAAAACTGTTAAAGTGGTTTATTCAATAGAATTAAATAGTCTTTCGAACACAGTGACACAGAGAAGAAAAAAATTAATATACCCTGATTACTGGTTTAGTTATGGCTTACATCAATTGATAGGCTTTCTATTACAACCATAATACAGCTACAGAAACAATAAGCAAAAATTACAGGGTGGAAGATTGCAAAAAAGAAACATGAGTCAATGGACACGAGGGATTAACATCAGCATGAAACTACCATGAGTCCGCTTGGACTTCTCCACCCACACCATCACTGCCTGACAGAAATAACAAACATGAAACTAATTTTATTTTTGTAATAGCCCAAGCTCCCCTAGCGTGAAGACACACAGTTTTCCTCCGCTATTTCCAAACTAAGCATTTGTTTTCCAAGTGAAAACAGGGAACAGAGTCAACAGGCGGCATCTGTTCAATACAATTTACATGGAATGAACACAGAGGTTTGAGAATAAGGAGGACCCAGAAATGAAGCAAAAATCACCATGTCCTGTCCCAGATAGAGTGGGTACAAGCAGTTTTCTTCGTTTTTAAGGGGACAGGCTCTAGTGTCACACATAAGTGGGTAACACTTGGCCAACACAAGGTTAGCAAATAGGGATTAATCAAATTCCGCTAAAACGAGTAATAATCAGCGTCTTCGTAAGCCATGCGGAGCACTGGTGATACTTCAGTGTCTTGGTCCACCAGTTAGTTTCTGGTAGAACAGACATTTCCAGAACTAGCCCACACAGCATCTGATTTTGCTGGCTTAATTTGTCAGCATTTTACACGCTAACACATTTTATAGTGATTAATACAGTTTAAAATGTACATCAACCTACCCAAACACCAAGAACACTTATGGGAAAGTCAGACATGTCAGTAATATATTTACAGCCTTCAATCCTTGAAGAACCAAGCAGATTTGTCTTTATTTTCCCGGTATGGTCCGGTCTCATATTTCTGATGTTTCTTAGATGCTCAGGGCTTTCGGGAGCACTGGAGGTGTCGATGGTCTGGGACTCAAGCTCTCTAATGCCTACCACACATTTGGATTTCCCTTAAGTTTATTTTTAAAAGCACTTTAAGTACAATTGCTTGTTGATTTTGAATACCATATAGACAACACAGGGGTGCCCAGCAGCCTCACTCACATTAGACAGGATAATAATAAGACGTAAAATGGTAATAAGACACAAAATGATAGTAGTCTGGGAGGGTTTTTTGGGAGATGCAGGTTAGTGGCTTGATTACAGGCATTGGATATGATTTTTGTTTTTTTTCTATTGAAGCCAGATGTGAATGTTGTGCTGGCTTCAAAGGGAACAGGCTGAATCCGGCCTCAATCATATTCATATCAGCAATGAATTCCACCCTGGTGTTTTAAAGCAAGCAGAAAAACACCTATTTTCTCAAAGCATGTGATTCGCATACACACAGATCTGTACAAAAGGGTTTGTTTGTCACTTGATATGGCAATTTACACTACCACGATGAAATGTTTTGCATAGATGAGTTTGAAGAGATGAAAAGTACCGAAATCTGGAAGGGGGAGTGACAGTCACAGCACTTCTGCTTCCAGATAAGTTTGTTCTTTATGCACACCACTAAAAACACAGTATTGCTACTGCACCATACCTACAATATATTAAAAAATGTATCTTAAATCAAGTGGCTGCTCTTTCTGCCCATGATCAGGGCCCATTTCTGGAGACTCGCTCTGAAGTACACACAACTTTCCACAGGCTTCACTGGATTTTGGAAAAGGCCCTAAAGCATAAATGCTGACTCTTTTATTTCTAAAACCTCAGCTCACTCTCGAACTTCCCAGGGAATTTGGTCCTTAGGGATTGCTGAATTTTCCTATGTTTCCTTCTTCATTTACACGTAAAAGCTCCAAAGTTTGCTCAGATGCAAGCAAGACAGGGGAAAGGGCCATTTTCACCAGCCAAGCTTGTGCTCTCTACAATCAGAGCTCTGCTGGCGAGCCACGAGGCCTCAGAAGATTAAAAAGGACAGATTCTCTCTCACTTTGCATGTCAGTGTTTCATCCACCCTGGTTTCCCTGACATGCAAACAGAGATTTCTCCTTATCACCATGTAAAGCTGAGCATGGGCAGTCTGTCCATAGTCACCACCAGTGTTTTTGTGTTCTAAGTCGGAGCAACATTTCTCCTGGTTCACCAAATCCCCACAGAGTAGACTGTTCTTAGGGCTGATTTCTCTCCATCTGCTGCATCTGACCACGCCAAGTGAACATGACCTGTGTCATCAGTCGGGTTTGCATGGAAGCAGCTTTTGTCAGGGACTAGTGGAGCTGCTCCTGGCCATTGCGAGATGTGAAGCTTCATAGAATCATTTTGGTTGGAAAAGACCCTCAAGATCACCAAGTCCAACCGTTACCCCACCCCTCGCACTGCCCCATGTCCCTGGGAACCTCATCTGTGTGTATTTTCAGCCCCTCCAGGGATGGTGACTCCAGCACTGCCCTGGGCAGCCTGTTCCAATGCCCCACAGCCCTTTGGGGAAGAAATTGTTCCCAGATCCAACCTCAACCTCCCCTGGCGCAACTTGAGGCCGTTTCTTTGTGTCCCTGTCTCCCCTCAGCTCCTGTTCTCCAGCTGAACCCCCCAGCTCCCTCAGCCGCTCCCATCACACTTGTGCTCCAGCCCCTTCCCCAGCTCCGTTCCCTCCTCTCAATTCAAACACCTATCATCAGCAGCATCGTGTTACTCCACAGCAGTAAAAGCTCTGGACCAGAGATGTGGCTGCGATTTCCTACGTTCCCTTTACACCGCTTTTCCAGGCGACCACGGACCTACTCACTGTGGTGTCTCTCCTTCCTGAGAAGCTGCCATGGCATGGGTCTCCCTTTGCAATTCATGAGCTGGCTTTGACAACTCTGTTGACATCACAGAAAATATGCTAAAATATTATAATGGCCCTATCACCCTTTAATCCATCCTGTCCAACAGCAAAGTTGGATTTCACAAATCAAAAGCAAGCAGCTAAACTATTTCAAACTAAACACAGCTTTCCCTTTGACGAAAGCTCTGGCAGATTCATAAGCCTCCTCTGTTGACCTGACAATAAAGGAGAAGCGGTTCTAACTGCGTTTTTCCAACTGAATTTGCATCGCCAGTGTATGCAGATGTCAGAAACTTCTTAAGAGATTCTCCTGACTAATACCGGGAGTTGGCGATTAAACTATCATATTATAATTTTCTCTCTCCCTGTCTCAGATTTCACACCCTTGGCATCAAGCCGGGATTACAGCCTGAGGTCAGGATGTGGTACCAGACAGATGACAGCGTTTCTTCTCAGGCAGATCAGATTTTTTTAATCAAGAGATTCCTCTGGGCCCTGCAGACTTTTCTGTGGGAAAACATGACACACTCTGCACGCCTTTCACTTGCCATAACAGTGTGCAGCAAACACACCCGGCTTCCTGACCATCACTTCTTATCACTCAGGTATCCCACTGTTCAAAGAAGGTTAAAGTTGGACAGAGAGACTTGGCCACCTGGGAGAAGGGAAAACAAAACAGCTCCAAACTCAGAGGAATTTATGTCAAATGAGTTTTTTCTTATGCTCGGTAGACAATAGAATGATGGCAGAAAACAAGGAGGGTCCTTCTTTCTGCGACAGCCCTTCTTTTTGTCCATTAATGCAGGACGGGCAGAAGCTCAGGCTGGTCAATGCTGGCTCACCCACCCCACTGTGACTTTGCATGGGTAGTGACTTCCACATAGCTAAAACCTCCTGGGCAGGGGATTTATTTGCTACCCATGGAGAACAGAGCAGCAAGTTGGATCCATCCTCAGCCATTTCTGCTCAGCACCACAGACACCGCAGTACGGCAGCAGAAATCTGATTTTCCAGCACCCAGTGCAAGATCAGGCCAAAAAAAATAGTCTTAAAAGCTTCTGCGTATGGTATTTCTGACAAATGCCATAGTTTTTCAATCATTTTTTGAGCAACACCTGAAAAATGAATCACAAAGTAAACACGTTGCAACATGCATTTCATCTCAAGGACTGTGTTATATATATTTAAGTATCTTTCTGGTCTGCAGATCACTCCTTATATCTAACTGTACACCTATGTACACCTTCACAGACATGTCGGGGCCTGTTTCCACAGTCCCTACACAAAGAAAATACCCATCCGCTTGAATGGGAGCTTTTTTCAGATAAATATGGCAAGATCGGGGCTTTGGTGCATACGTGCGAGTATCCTGCACACACACTTTAAAATCATTAAAAAAATATAGTAGCTATAGATTTACAACTGATCAAAATCTAAACACAGTAGAACTGCACTTATTACAGTATAGCCTAGGTGAATTTACATTGCTCGTTTATATGAAGCAAACAAAGAAAAGGTCTGTGACCCTGTAATTACAGTTTAATTGTAATTACAGTTCTGCTTATCCTTTTTGTCTCTCGAAAAAGTCCAAAAGGATTTTTGCGACTAAAAAGAGGGATTTGCACCATTTCTTTCCAACATACGGATGCTTCTCACGTGCTTTCCCGTCTTTTCTGAAGTATCTTTTGCAACATATCAGACTCCTTTCAGTTGCTTTTGTTCACTTCAATCACCGTAGTAAAGAAAAACCCCTTACTAAAGGCGGTAACCTTAGCAAAGCAGCAGCAGCAAAGCAATACTGAAGTCACTACTAGTCCTGTACTCAGGCAGAATAAGGAGTAAGGACTCTAGGTACCGGCTCCAGTGTCATTCCTGTTATCATAAAGCTCAATGCACAGCAAGACGGCCAACCCACTTTCGTGACAGCACTTCATTATCAAAGCCCTTTGCACACAAATTTACAAAACACAGCAAAGACGAAGATCTCTTTTGCATATTAAATCAAGGAAGCCATTTCATCTGCAAGTTCATTCTCAGCGTGCTGCGTATTTCACAGCTGGCCGATGCAAGGTGGTGCTCACTAAGGCACCATTTAACTCTAAGACCTAAAACACAACAATGCAAATATATAAAGCTTAAGGACAAGTCCTGCCCACCCCTAGCTGGTATTTCCCAAGTTCTGACACTTCTATGAAAGATATGGGTTGCTTTTAAAGTAATCCAACCTCGGCAGTCTTGTGTAAAGTTAAGGAAATACATTCTTGTGGGGACTTTGGAAATGGCGACCATCATGCTTCACTTCTTTTTGGAGCATTTTATCTGTAGCGTGAGCAGCTTTCGCAGCTCTCGACATAGCACGGAGGCTTTCAAAAGAAGCTTTGTGCATTCATGCATCACAAAATGAAAATCCAAGTCTAGATTTGGATTTAAACCCTCTTCCCACCTTATAAAAAAAAAGAAAAAAAGAAGTATCCTTCATGCAGGACTAGCACTTTAAACTCCAAATCATTGAGCAAAGATCTTGTAATCTAAGCAAGACAAGACAAGGCACTGGACAACAGTCCAAGTGCTTCAGACTAAGAACTTACAGGAGGAAACTCTGTTCGTTTAACTACGCCAGCACAGCTGAAACAGCAAACCTCACCCTCCTGTGTGCGCAGATACCAGTGTGAAAGTTCATATACCAGCAGCCACGGTTCTGCAGCCAAAATAAACTCCAGCAAGTTGTGGCATCTTTTCTGCAATGGGATTTTGCCATTTTCACTGTATCAGGTGAAAAATTAAGCTTGGCGTAACTGACAGAGTTGCACTAGCAACTTTTCAAAGAACACACCAGCCCTTTTATCATCCCAGCAACATTCTCAATGTACAAAAAAGCCATGTTAAGACATGTGACATCTTGAGATGCTTAGTTTTGAAATAAACATCATAATCCAAGCCAAAAAGTGTCTTCACTGTATTTAACTTCATTTCCTGCCAGTACTGCCCACAGATACCTGAAAGTATTTACCTCGACCTGCACAAGAGTGAATCAACATTCAGACACTCTTACAAAGTCTTTCATAAAAATAAACAAGGAAATGTTTTTTTCTGTCTTAATGCTGTGATACCTGAACAAAAAAATCAACTCAGAAAATAGAACTATGTAATCCCCTTGTTATATAGCCCAAGAAAAGCTTTTAGAAGTGTGAAGGAGTATATTTCTTCAATAAGGACTCCAAGCTGAAGCCGAGTGGTCACTGTAGGAGGAACTACACAGGTTGCTCATGCATTAGCTAGGAGGAAAGCTTTACAGACAATGAGAAAAAAAAGAGAAGAGAAAAAACAAAAACATGATCAGCAGAGGAGACTAGAAATATAAGACACAGGAAGGAAGAAGAAAGAAGCTCTAAAACAATTGCACACCACGATCAACACAGTCACGTGTTGCTGTGAACGGGAGTTTAGCATTCTCTTCTATCCTGGCTGAAAAATTTCATAAAGTGATCTTGTTTATTCCTATCACATCTATCTGCTATTTTTCAGCAATACTTTGTGACATTACAGAGCAAAGACCTCAAGTTACACACTTCCTCTTAAAACTATGATGCTAAAGAGTATTTTCAAAAAACCAAATGTCAGAGAATAGTGCTTTCAATAAAATCTGACAATGCCCCAAGGTACTCGATTCAGAAACCTACACAAAGTTAGTCTACGCTAAAACTCTCTATCACTGATTCTCCTCAAAAGTTTGGTGCTTTTCTTCATAGTGAAATGATGACTATATTAATGTGCTCTGTTTATCCCTAAAACTATTGGAAATGTGCTTCTTATCTGACTTGCTTTCCAGGGCAGAGTATACCCTGGGACAGAGGAGTTTTGCTTCTCCTACACTGTTACGGACCCAACTCTGATAGCAGGAAAGATGCTGGTGTCCTGGATCCTATGGGATGCAATGCCTTGAGGAAATTTATATCAAACAATTATTGCATAATCTCAGGGTGTAATAAAACCTCCTACGTCACACACAGGCATCGAGTTCCTGTTACGCTTTTGCATCAGAAGAACAACTGTCTCCATCAACAGCAGCTGCAGGTCCCAGTGTGAACCCGCAGGATCCCCTTGCTGTGCATATGGAGGAAGTTGAAGATTTCTGAGGGCATGGCGTGGAAACCGGGGCGAGGTTTCACATTGTCGTAGTAGTGGTGAGTTATAAAAATCCCTGAGGGGTTCATGGGGAAGGCCCAGAAGCCAAAAAGATGGACCTCTTCGCAGAGCTCCAGGGCAGCAGTCACCAGGATCAGCCCGGTGCTGACCCGCTTGGCCCGCACCCCTTGGCCAAGCCAGTAGCGCGAGACATTGATGAGATACTGGGGGTGAAAGTAATAAACAGCTTGCTGGGACTCAAAATCGTCCAGGACGTATTTGACTCGGATCGAGACGTCCGTGTTGCGAGTGTTGTAGAAAGCTGGCAGCAGCACGGAGGCGTTCTCGTAGACCTGGAGCACGTCGTAAAAAGGTTTTCTCCATTTTTCCAGCTTGTGGAATCTAAAGGGAAAGAGATGAGGGTGATGTCAGATCAGCGTGGACCCGGCAGACAAGAAACCTCCAATGAGCTTTTACTAAATCATTTCTGATACACAGATAATTGAAATGACGTTTCGTCTAACAAGGGGGATATATCTTGATTTGTAGCTAAAGCATCAGTATAAAATGTAGGGCAAAAGTGCAGGAGATAGAAAAATACATATTCTCCCCTCTTTTGGAAATACATTCGTTTAACAGTGGACAAACTTCATAGACATTTCTGAGCATGTCTGACTTTGCGTTTTATTACGAGAAGTATGTCATTTTTCCAAGGTTTAGTGAGCTGTATAGTGCACTGTGCAGAACAGAACTGTATAAAAAAGTGGCAAATATGAAAGCAGAGCAAAAGCATTTCTAAAATGTCTAACTGTAACGTTTAAAAGAAATGCACAATGCAAGCAAACGATTTTATGTTGCTTGAGAAAATAAACACATTCCCCCTCCTAGAAAGCAGTAATTAGCTCCATGGTTCCAATGAAACACGTGGTTCACAGTGTCAGTGTAAAGTAATATTGGGGAAAAAAAAATCACTGTAGCAGATTTTAGTGAAAAGTAGATTTGGAAAAGCAATAGGAGATGAAAANAGTTAAACAATTCCTTGCACCTTTTCAGGACTAAAAACTAGAATCAATTTAAGCATTTCTTCCAAGCAACAAATCTAGAAACAGATTGAGAATTTCAAGCTGTATGGAACATGCTGATGCCCAAACTGCGCATTAAAATAAGGAGTTCTTAGGGGCTGTAGGAAGACCCCTCTTCTTCCTTTAGTTTGTCAGGGTTGACACCTTTTTGCAGATGTAGCCAATGTTCACTACTTTTGCTTCTTTAATAGCAGTTCAGATATTTACTTTGGCAGTTTAGGATGAGGAATGGGATGAAGCCCCAAGGACACTCAACATATAAAATCAAAGACTTCCTCAGCAATAGCTGAGCTGTATTCAATAATTAATAGATAATCTATAACATCGTTTTTAACATACTTTGTTTTATACACAAGAGAATTCAGGATAAGTGCTCCACGAGAGAGAAATCAGTAAAGTCCTAATTAATCCAGAACTATCTGCTTCCCATTATAAGTATCTCCCAGTACAGAGTAAGAGCAGCAATTCTGACTCTGCAGCTTCACCAGAGGATAGCCAAGCTATTAGAAGCAAACCTGTGAAGATTTGCAAACCTCGACTTTGCTAAGTCTCCATTCACCTTGGCCTTGACCTAGATTCACCATCTCAAAAAATTTAGAGCGTCCCTCAAGAGATGCTGAAGTTACTGAAAAACACGCACAGACACACAAGCGATCACACAAGCTTCGCTTCCAATAGAAAACACAGCTTAAAAAAAGCTCCAGCATGTGTTATCAGAGGCAAGATAAATGGCCTTGCAATCAGTCTTACACTCAGTTTAAACTAGCATTAGGTATCTGCTGGCATTTGAAAAACTTTTTGAAGTGATCTACAAGCCGCCATAAAAGCCACTGCTGTTGAGATCCCCACAGCTCAAAAAATACTGCTGTGACTAACTCGCAAACATTTGAAAATCAGGGTTAAACAGGAGAAAACCATAAATTTATTTAGGGTAAGAGGTGCTCAGTGTTTTCACAATACTACATACAGTTCAGCTGTCATCACGATTTCTCAGTGACAGGGAGAGGGCGGGTGGGGAGCAGAGGAACACACAAAAATCCTTCAAAGTCCTTTTTATCAGACTCAGGAAGTTCATATCGACCTCCTTGAGAGTCTTTCTTTATCAGGTCAGAGAACTTTTTTTAACCACCTCGTCCTTCTCGTGGGCAGCGTTATTTCCATCACTTTTCTCTCCTAGGTCATGCAACATCCTTCTGAAGTCCTCTAGCATCCTTGGCTCCCTGTAGCACTGAGCACTGGACTCATTAGATTATTACTTGAAAAAGGTTTTCAAATATCCAGCTTCAATACTGTTTTCAACAGTAGACTCCCACCAAGACTACAAAAGGCTGAATTTGTTGGAAGTGATCATTCCTTATAAAAAGACACAATTTGCATAAACTGTGCTTTGTCACAGGACTCTTAAAACTTCGCGCCTGCAAAGTGAATAGTCCCATTTCTAAATGCACCCCATGTTTCATCACAGATCTGCACTCTGGCCAGTAGATGGAGATAGACAATAACAACTAGTAAATGCAATTTATGTGTGGGTATTTTCTATGTCCTGTCGTGCTATAATTAATTGTTATCAGAATTTATTTCATAGAAAAAGCTTGGTTTCATGCAGCTGGCCACAAGCTTCCTGACAATATAAGATTTTCCCAGGTGAAGGTATCACTGAATGTTACTGGTGCTCCACAGGCAGTTGTTGAAGTATTTTGAATAATTTTTGTG